>JAKCPI010031801.1:0-131339 GCA_023213315.1 Euborellia annulipes | reverse complement strand
TTTTATTCTTAAAAAAAAAAAAAAAAAAATATTCACATTGTTATCATCTCTAACCTCTCAGCTACGATTATTATTATTATATATATATTATATTCATCTTCATTTACCATGCTTGCCTTAGTTTAGAGAATTTTTACAAATTTACAAACAAACAATAGCAAGTAAACCAACTGGACATTTTAGAGCCTAATATTAGAGTTCAAAAATAAGTTAAATAAAATATTTTGTGGTACTGTTTTGGAGAAGTGTGGGCGTTAGTTTCCTTCTCTTTTGGGGAAACTTGTATTAGGCCTGAGGCGCACCAGCATCTTTAATGTATCCGAGTTTAAAATTAGGATAAAGGGGGATGAAAAAAATTTTATTTTCTCTTTATTATTATTATTATTATTATTATTATCTTAACTAATAAAAATTATTTTCTTTTGTTTCAGGTGAGTCTCTTCTTGATTTATTTTTCTCTAATAATTTATGTAAGTATAGCAATTTTTTTTTAAATTTTAAACTTGACAAGCCATTATAATATAAGCTATTATAGTATCAAATATACATAATATCTAATGTATAATATGTTATAAGAGCTTGTTGAATCACATCCCATCTAAAACTCCAACCAATTTAACAAAAATTTTGCATTTGGTAATGGTAATTTTGGTCATAAGGTATTTTCAAACTGTGACCCAATTAATGACCCTTTGTTCTTTTCCTTTTTTGCCCTTTAATTGTGTCCAGTTCGCTCTAGCCAGGAGGTTTTTGCTATTTCTTTTTCTTAAAATTACTCATTATTCATTCAGCTGACTAATTTTCCGTTAAGATAATGGCAAATATTAATAATATAGCAAAAAAAAAAAATTTCCTATCTCATTATCTTCCAAAATCAGTTCTCGTTAAAAAAAAAATAAGAAATTTATTTAAAAAATATTAACAAAACCATTTAGCTCTCTTAAATGTTTTTATTGTTTGGTTAATTTTCAAAACCAACAACAACAAACAATATTTCCACACAAATTGCACACATAGAAGGTAATTTCTTTCTTTAATTATAATTTTCAATTTACTTTAATTTCAACTCAACTATTTAACGTTAACGAACTTGGAAAACTTTCATATAATTTAAGACACCCTCTTTAAAACTGAAAGTGAAAGAGAGAGAGAGAGAGGAACTTCATAAACTTGAAACTATTATTATGTTTATAAACAACCTTCATTCTCAACATAAAAATTCTTGATTACCTGTATATTTAATATTTTAAAAACTTTTGGTATCTAAATAAATTCTCTTTTTTTTTTTTTTTTTTTTTTATTTCGCCTGTTGGCCATAGGCCATATAAATTCTCTTAAAAAAATGAAAAAAATTATAAAGGTATGATTTTTTTGTAAAATTTGCAAAATTCCATAAATTGAGTTAATTCAAGTAGAATTATAAATAAAATTACATGAATATTTCGTAGATATATTACAGGTATCACAATACGAATCAGAGCATTTTTTTCTCGGGAGAGGGGGGGGACAAGCTCTTTTTCGGGGTATAGGGTCATTGTTTTTTTGAAAATCAACAAATTACAATAGTGTGAAAATATTGCGATCCTGTCAAAAATTCAATGTCGAGATTTTGACGGAAATACATGTTTTGAGGTCCCCTGATTCTAAAAAAGTGGGCACCGCAAATTGGTCTGTCTGTGATGATTTAAAGCATGAAGAAAATGAGCTATGATGTTGAAATTTTATATTTAATTTTATCAACTATTTTTTAAATGCTCTTTAAAAATTAGACCTATATCAGTAAATTTTTTTGTGAAAATTGTTGAAGTAGGCTTACGCTTGCTTTACTGATGAACTTTTTCAGTTTTTTTATTTTTCTAATTTTTTATTTATTTTCTACTTTCTCGTTTGATGTTTCGGTCCAAACATCTTTATAGCTCATATATACCCAGTATTTTTTTTTTTTTTAATACAGAAATAATCCCGGGATCTCTTATTGATATTATTATTATTATTATTATTATAAAGATTAATTGCAGGGGAGAAGAAAAATAAAACTCCCTTTACCGTTTCTAAATCTTTTTACAAGCTAACCCATAGCCATACATGTTCTGTTTACCCGGGGCACACACATTCTCTTTCCCTTCTTCTCTTCATGGCAATTAAAGGAAACGCAAGTAAAAATCAAGATCTCGGTTTGGATTGCCCGTTGGGCGTAATCAGTGAAGGGACCTGTTGTTGTTTTGGAAAGGGCCCCAGGGCCTAGGGCCTAATTGAAGACAAGCCATAGAGAAAGGGGCGGGGGGGGTGGCAACAAATCCAGCCCTTAACTCATTGTCCCAATCCCTTTGGTCAGGGGCAGCCAGGAGCCGTACTTTAAAACAACCGAAGCATTCAGGGGGCCAAATAAGCACTAAGCCTCTTAGTGCCCCAATGATATTCTATTTTCATGAGATATGGACGGTGATGGTCGAGTGGGCGGACAATTAGGGTCAACGCTCTCCGCGTAATTTATAATATAAATTACTATATGAATAACTCTCCCATAATATAAAAAAATGAATAGAAATTTATTAAATTTTTTTTTAAACACTCTCACTTTTTTCCCACACACTCACACACATACACACAGTCTTTTCGGCAATTCAGGCTATATATACTTTTAACGATACTCGTATTTATTAATATATATTTATTTGGGGTCCAGGCATATTTATTTAACCCATTTGGTGTCTAAAATGACTTAAATAAAATCATCGGACTGCCTGGGATCCGATCCCGCGACCCTTGTTATAGAAGGCCAGCACGCTAGCCACCAAGGCCCAAGGGCTATTAAATTTTGTTTTTTAATGGTACCAAAGATTTTATAATCGAGCCAAGTAGTATTAAAATATAGGTCCTAACCATAATTTTAAAATATTATTAAACTATCTTTATTCTCTTGCCAATCTAATATTGACAATCTAATCAAATGATTTCAATTTTTCCTTTTTCTCTTCTCTCCTTAGTCACACTCAAGACACGATAAAAAATTTCCAATAATTAAATTTTCTGAATTGTTTTATTTATCATTATTAACTTCGCCCACTAACCAAAAGTTAGATAGGTAAAGTTAATTAAAAAAAAAAAATTGAAATTGAATTGAAGTTGCCAAAGTGCAATCTGAGGTTCCCAGAATTCATTTAAATAGTTTCTGGAATTATGCCTGTGTGGGCTTCTATGATAGTTTTTTTCGTCAATGATAACTCAAAATCTAATTATACAATTGTTTTGAAATTTTGCATAGATAAACTAAAAGTAAAGGCCAAGAACTGAAAACCTTTGGTAAACATCAGACCATTAAAGGCGTCAATAGGCCTATATGCATTTTTCCTAACCTAACATAATTTTTTAAATATATTGATATTACTAGACTTTCTTTCTCCAGACTAAAATGTTACATTTAGGGAATATAGGATACATATGTATAGTTTCACTAGAATGTATCAATTGCTATCGGGGACGTTAAACACGCCATTTTTTTTTTTTTTTTTTTTTTTTTGAATGGGTGCATAAGGTCCGAAGACCTTGGTCTTCCAGACCAGTGGTCACATACAGCCAGGAAGAAAATAAAAACAAAAGGAGAAGCATAAAAGGGAAACTCAACTGCGGGAACTGAGAAGATGCCTGTTGAGGTTAGACTTGAAAGTCTGAAGATTGTAGGTTTTGGGGAAGATAGACGCAGGGAGCTTGTTCCAATCACGGGAGGTCATGGGGACAAAGGAAGAATGAAATTGATTAGTTCTGTTAGTCGTGATCGGAACAGCATAAGGATGCTGGGACGATGCCTCTCTTGTGTTCCGTGAATATGTTGCATTGGGTGGGATAATAATAATTTCTCGGGGCCACCCACTCGCTCTTGAATAGTGGACAAGTTATTCGTTCTGTTTAGTCCGTTATACACTTTTATATGCAACATAAAATAATAACTTTAATATACAAATATTCTTTCGCTTTTCTTTAAGAAGTATGAAGAGTGATGAAATTTATTATTATTATTGAACTTGTACCAAGTAGCAACTTAAAATTTTGTATGAAGAAAAGCTCTTTTTATGATTCATAAAATGGAAGATGATATTAAGCATTCTTAAATAATTCAAAGAAACAGATGCTGCTGCATCTCATCTCTTTCTCTAACTAAAGATGAGATAAATTTACTATCAGAGGACATTAAACCTTCAAAATCCATCAAAAATTTAATAAAATTTAACATAAAAAAAAAAATAATAATGATAGAAACAGTGAATCAAAATGGTTGCTTTAAAAAAAAAATCGAATCAATAATGACATAAAAAGAAATTAATGGTTTTTGATGTTGGAAGTGGGGGTAAAATTATAATAATAGAAAGAAACATTCCTTAATAGAGTTGTCTATAAACTTATTTTTATAGGGAAATCAATTTTTTTTTAGATTCATTTAAAAATTGATACATGTTATATGTATATGTGTATTAACATTCTAATCTTGCTATAAAATATTTATTTTAATTAAAAAAATATATATATATATATATTTTTAAATGCGAGATAAATATGGAGTCAGAGAGCAGTGCTTCTTAAAGTAATGGGCAGATATGTAACAAAATTTGTTAAATATGTTTAAATATTGCAATACTTGAATTATAATTTATATGCCGACACGAAAAATCTGGTGTGACAAGCACAGCAGATTTTTATTTTTGATATAGGCCTTCTTTTAAATTGAAAAAATTATTTTTAACAATATTTTCTGAATATGTTTATTTGTTAGCATGCCAAAACCTCCCATGCTACTAACCTCTAAAAAGTATATTATCAAAGAAAATAAATCTGATCTCCGATGACAAAAATCTTATAAAGGTCACTAGACTCAATTTGAAATTTCGAAGATATGAATAAGAATCAATTTCTAGCAAATATCCATTTACTTTTTATTGTTCCAATAAATAAATAAATAGAGAAATATTTCGTTTTTCCAATGTAAATGTAAATAAAAATTCCAAAAAACAATTGGGTCTGCTATTTAGGTTATATACTCTTTCTCTTTCTCTCGAAAGAGAGAGAAAAATCAATTTGCGGTTATATCCTTTTGTCACGCCAATGTAACAAATAGAGATATTAATATTTCCAAAATATCTCATTTTCTACATGTAGGGTTAAAAAATATTTATATATTATACACTAGTATAGTCTACTTATGAGGAATGAATTAATAATATTTATTTTTCTCATGAGAAAGATTAAATACATTTTTTTTTTATCTAAAATATCTAGAATTTAAAAACCCTCCCAAGTTAAAAACAATATTTTCGCCCACCCCAAGGCTCAGAGGTGTTGACAAATATCAATGCTATTGATATTAATAACCTAAAAGCCAAGGGATGTCCGATGAAACTTTATTTAAATCATTTGGATACCAAATCCTACATTATAAATAAATGTGCCTGAATAATTTGAATCGTAATTAAAATATTTTAAAGTCTATTTGACATAAGATGCCGAAAAGACTATAAAAAAATCCGGTGTGACTGGCGCACAGCACCTTATCTTTCGGTAAGAGAAAGTTGTGCACCGTGCGCCAACGCCAGATTTTTTGTGACGAGATATATTTAGTTTCCCATAGCACCTTAGTTTCAAACTTGACCACTTGCATTTCATAAGTAAAAACTCAATTGATTCAAAATTTCCTTAGGATCTGTGTATTTTAAATGTTGACTGCTTATGAGGCTGAAACTTTATATTTAAGTTAGACACCTCCCTGGAGCGTGAAAATAAGCATTTGAACAAAATTGGCCAAAAAGTACTAGTACTTTACTGATGTACTTTTTGAGTTTTTTTCGATTTTCTCAAAATTCGCTCTAACGATTTTGATTAAAATTCAAAAATCAATTATTTTTTAGATGTATTATTCTCTATTTATTAGTTTTTTAGTTTTTTATTTATTTTTTTTTTAACACTCACTTTTTTTCCATTCCCACTCACAGTCTTTTCGGCAACTTAGGCCATAGGCCATTTAAGACTTTGACGATAACCGTTATTATTTATTATAATATCTATTAGGGGTCCATGCATTCTTATTTATGCCATTCTTGATCATTTATCAAGATCATATAAAAATTTTTGTTATTAAACAAAAGCCACAAATAATCCTTTTATTTCACTTTTCGTATTTTTATTTTAAATTGATCTAGAAAGAGACGAGTTTAAATTTTGATAAACAAATAAAAATTCTGATTAAAATGTAAATATCATCAAGTTGTTCCAAATAAAGATTTTTTTTTTTTGGTTATTAAAGAATATTTTATTTTTTGCAGATTCCAGATTACATAAACTCTATGAATAAATCTTTGAAAATTAACCATTTTTTCTCTCTCTCTCTCTCTCTCTCTCTTATCTCAAATGAATAATTCAATTAGAAACGACATCTATTGGGGATATTTTGACGTGCTGTCGAGACCATTTGTGTGTGTATGTATGCGTGTCTAATAAGTCCTTTTGACCCCAGATGTCTGCCGGTTCTTCGGCCCGAAAGCCTTGCGCGAATATATCGCAGAACAAACGCCCCACTGTCTGAATAGAATAAATTTTTTTTTTTTATTTTAGAATCTGAATAGCTCGGTCAGAATAAAACGAATATGTTAGCGAAGGGGTTAAATTATTCAAAGGACGCTTTCTCTTCTTTTTTTTTTTTTCTTCTCGATGGTGATTTTTTAATTACGTCGTTTGACAGAAAATAGAGGGGGAGAACAATTGTCACCCTTAACAAACCCCAAGTCACCACCAGACGACTTCAAACCCTTTGATAGCTTTAAATATTCGATTGTGAAACGGAAACGATTAAAAATAAAAGGATAAAATTAATTTAGAATATAATCACTACATGGTCGAATTTTTTTTTTTTTTTTTTAATAATTAATTCTACACATGCATTAAAAAATATTAACCAACACGCCGAAACTTGATTTATTTTATTGAAGATATAGGGGTGAGGGGGGGGGGACATTGGGACATGAGGCACATTGGGACATTCGAATTTTAGCTCTAATAAATGTAAAGTTGAGTTGTACTCTTTGAAAGTTAGGGTGCATCAAGTACCCATTTTATTATAGAAAAATTTTTCTATAACTCAACTTTACATTTATTAGAGCTAAAATACTAATGTCTCAATGTGCCTCATGTCCCAATGTCCCCCCCCCCTCTTCCCTATTTATCAAACTAATTCCTTACTTGTCCCTAAAATCGAAACGTTTCAACCAATAAAAGAGTTTTTATCGGGTGGTTACCCCTTTCTTTCTATATCATTAGAAATCTATACCCATTTTGCCACTGTTTTTCCATCTTCATTCTTTGATCTTTTATTTGTTCTACGTTAGCATTTTTTTTTCTCTGCATTCTCTCTCAATCTCCTTCTATTCTTATACTATAAAAATACTAATCGATCCTAGAGGAAGTAATTTATTATACCTGCGTATAAAAGATATTTAAAATTTTCAGTCGGAACTTAAAAAATATTTATAAATATAAGCTATTAAACAGGGCGAGTTAAAAATATGAGACCACCTTAATATAAATCATGGTAAATTGCAAATTTAACAAAATTCATTTTACATAGGCCTTTTTACCCCAATTCAATAAATAAATAGGATTTTTATTTTATTTAAAGAGTACTAGTAAACGCAATAGATAAGAGGAGAGATGGCATAACGATAATCAATAACGAGAGAGGGTGGAGGTTGGATTGCCGTTTGGTTTCGTTGATCTAATTTTGGATGAAACTCTTTCGGGATATCATCAGCTCTGCATTGCGGGATACTAATTTTGGATTTTATTACCTTATTTGTTTTTGTTTTTAAATAGATTGGGAAGAGTGGAAATTTCAATAAGTAAATATCATCATAAGAAATCATTCATAAAACATTTTAAGTAAGGTTAATCACTTGAGTTTAAAATTTTTAATCGATGTACGTTATTTATTGGAACTTTACAGAAAGTCTCATGGTGCTTATTAAAGCTTTTCTGGTTTGGATTATGATTATTATGGGATCTTTCAATTATATAGACCACATTTTGTTATTAATTATTTATTTAAAATATAATTACTGTATAACGTATCGACAGTTTATTCTGCAGCCGTTATCAAGTACTGTGCACTTGCTCCGACTCAAATGAACTGACCGTCACGACCATTACGTGCTTTTTTATATACAACGATGCCAGAGCCATCTGCAGGCATTCCTATGAAGTTATATACAAATTATCCCGCCATTTTCACTCATTTGTATATGTGACTAATTTAATGGGAATGAGTGAAAATGGCGGGTAAATTTGAGTCTAACTTCTTAGAAATGCCTGCAGATGGCTCTGACACCGTTGTATATAAAAAGGCATGTAACGGTCGTGACGGTCAGTTCACTTGAGTTAGAGCAAGTGTACAGTACTTGATAACGGCTGCAGAATATGCAGTTGATACGTAGTACTGTATTTATATTTTTAATAAATAATTAATAAAACAAAATGAGATCTATAATTAAAAATTCCCCTAATAATCAAGTTTCATGGTCACTAAACTCCAAAAAAAAAAAATAAATAAAATTTTGAACAACAATCTTCTTTGAAATTTTGGAAAAAATGCTAAAATCTTCCGCTCATTTATTTTAAAATTTTGGGACTCTTACCCAATCTTTAGGAGAAAATAACTAATAGATATCAATGGTTTATTCAGAAAAAAATCACACTCGTTATTTATCCCGATGATGAATGCAATAGATGCACGAATCGTTTGCAAATAAATCCTCTGGATGTCAATCGGCTTAAATTTTACCGGTAGAAATAATTTAATTTTATCAATGATTTGATTTGTTATTGCTTGATTAAATTTAAAATAATTTAACAAACTTTAAGAGGAGAGAAAGAGCGGTTGCCTAACTACAGGCGCATGAAAAAAAATTATACGGTAAAATAAAACAGCCTTCTCAAAATAATAAAAAGAGAATTTGGTGAGGGGAAATGAAAATTATTTTAATGATTCCTTTTTTTATTTAATTTCCCCCTCTTACGATCTCGTTTAGTGAGATTCATATATAATTTTATTATATTTAACATACACACATTTTTAATAACACTCTAATTTACTTATCAAAATAAATCTCTAGTTTCTTTTTTTTAGATTTATGTGAATAAAAAGGTACATGTGAGGGTATGGAGAAGGGTTCGTTCCATTAATTTATAGAAGTCTCCGTTTATTTCCTATTTCTCTTTAAAAAAAAAAGAGTTAATGTTGTTTGTGGCTATAAAACTTATCAGCTTTTAAATATATTTCATTTCCTTTAAAAATCAAAAGTAGAAAAAGCATCTTAATCAAATGAATGGTCAAATTCTCTGTCTCTCTGTTTGTTAAGTCATTCACTATCATCGTCATCATCATTTTTTTTGTGTGTTCCATTTTATGACGTAAAAATCAAATGTGATTGATATTCTTTTTGGAGAAGAAATTTTTTTTTCTTCTTCCCTTTCTTCAAAGCATCATTAACTACGTTTTATGAGCTGTTTATTTTTCATAACCCCAAAGATAACATACAATATAAAATGTAATTACGTTACGTTTCAAAAAAAAGCTAAAGAAAAAAATTTAATAAATAAAGATAAGTATATTAACCAGTGCATAAAGGAATATAAAATGATTTTATTGAAAGGAGCTTAGTGAAGTTGATGCCTCTCATCCCAAGATTATTTAAATTCCTTTGGCTACTAATTATTTTTACAAGAAAGTAGGTTTGAGATTTGTTTTTAAAAAAGTGCATCTACGTTTCGTCTTTTATATTAACGAAATGTTTTAAAAATATCACATATAACAGTAGGAAAATGATTAAAAGACACAAATTAAACTATGTGATTTATGAATATTAAGGGGAGTGGGAACTAAAACTCTTCGCTTATTGTTGCTAAGAGATGGCGTTAAGGTCGTCCCTATTCTAGCTAATCATTAAGCTTGTTTTACGTCTATCACTAGACTATTTTGTTGAATATTTTTTTAAACAATTTAATTAAATAAATTAATTTTGATAAATAATTTTTTCATTTTTAGATTTAAAAAGTATTTGAAATTTTTTTGGAGTTTTTTTTTAAGGTGCGCGTCTCGAAAAATCGTTAAAGCACGATTGACTCGAGGCGGCACGAGATGGCGTTAGTGTTCCCCCATTGGAATACACGTAACTTGTTGCAATTAATTCTAGACTTTCCAGCTAATTAATTAAAGGCAAAAAATTAATTATTTTTTAACACAATGATTACTAATTTAATTATCTACAACTTATAGAGCTCCTTTTTTTAAAATATCTTTTATTTAATGCGATTAATCTAAAAAAAAAATTTTTTTTTTCGAAAATCAAAAAAAGGGCTTCTATTATTTGTAGATATTTTAAATAGCTTTAATTTAAAAAATATTTGAGGTCGATAGCTTCAAAATTGTGGCAGCTGGAAAGTCCCAAAATTAGCACCCCGAGACGCGCACCTTAATGCTTTTATTTATTCATAGTTGCGTTTCTGATACAAATTGCAAAATTAAAAAAAAAAAATGGAAATTATAATTTTCTTCAAAAGCATGTGCAACTAGGACTGTCTAAATTTTATTTATTTATTTTTTATTATTATTGATGAATGTAATCTCGAAATTTATTTTTTATCTGGACGCTTAATTAATCCACTCAAACTACCCCCCTGGATTTATTTTTTATTCTACAAATATAATATGCAGAATATAATTTAATCTTGTTGATTTTTTTTTCAAATTCTTCGAAATATAGTTGAAAATTTTAATATTAATTAGTTAAGTTATTTTGATGGTATTCTCTCTCTCAGCTTATAAATACACAGGTGTTGCACGCCCACGCACAAATATTGAATTAAAAATTGTTTTGTATTCATAATGAAGTTGGTTTTATTTATTACTCATTTGAGAAGAATGTGTTTGTAAATAAATATAAATTTTCATGAATATTCAAAAAGAAATTTCATTTTTTTTTGCAAGCAAAATGACCACTCAGTTAAAACAAAAAAAAAAAAAAAAACATATTTTTTTGGAAATATATTTTTTTATATGAACATTTTTAGCGTATTTTTCTAACTGTGTGAAAAGACCTATTCGTGTGTGTATCTGACTGTTATGGGTATAAATAAATAATGAGGCTATGAAAAATTGTCGCAATAATAAAAGTTGTTCTTTAAAAATATTTACCAAGATTTTATATGAATGAATGATAATTACGATTTATTTTAATTTCTAACGATTTCACCTATTTTCGTTTCTTTGGTTCTCATTTAATTGATTATCTTATTAATTTGGTTTCTGTTAGTATATATATATATATATATTGAAAGGGGAGTAGAATGGAGAGGTGAGCTCTCCCCTTTTAAGCGCGCCAGCTGTCATCTGCTAGGGTCTTTGCTTGGATGAGCAAAAATCAACAATTGTCGGTGACCCGAATCTCTCTTCTCTTGGTCCAATGCAGACAGAAACAGAGAGAAGGTCAAGGAGTTTGGGTGGATGCCAATATCAAAATATATTCCCCTATCACCACCAACGCCATCACTATAACATAGAAAATCCCTTGGGGCACTTTGAACCCTTTCAAAGATATATAAAGGGCTTATTGTTACAAATGTCAAAAGGCGGTAACTTTTACAAATTAGCCTCAATTAGTACAATATATTTAAATTAAACAGAAAAAAAAGAATATAACCTTTCTATAAATGAACAAAAAACGAACAAATTTTAATTAAACGTTTTTATTTAATTTACTTTGTTTGTCTGGTAAATTTTTAATCAATTTTTAAAACTTTTCTCGATAGTGTACTAAAATTTTGTATATAGATCTATGCTCAGTTTAGATTGTATTAAAACGAGGTGTAGCATTTACGTTACTTATTTTTTCCTGAAACTCTTGCTAATCCGGACTTCGATACTCCGGCATATCGGCTAGCCCTAATCCGGCGTTTTGAAAAGCTACTTCTAGATATTGCAGAAAAAAAGGGGTAATTGAAGAAACAAAGTGCCATTTTAGATTTTTACAAGAGATAAATATTAAATTTTTCATTTTATTAAATGTTTCGGATAATTCGGTATTTTCACAATCCAGTCCAGCTCAAGCCGGATTAATTTTAACTAAATATTACAAAATAATAATTTTAGTATAAGAATAAAATAAATTTTGCTGTTAAGTCTTGTTAGTATATTTTTATATTATACATATACATATTCACAATAATAATTGTTTTGCTTGTCAATTTGAAAAACTTTTATTTGAAACATTTTCTCGAGTTATTCTCTAAAATGGAAATACAAATCTGATTTATAGAAAGTGACCCCTCCATGTGTTTTCAACATGTCAGAAGTCGGCAACCCTTTTTAATAGGAGGGCATATTTCAGAAATGAGAGAATTCTGATGGTACGGGGGAAGTTGAAGAGAAGTGCGGATAAAATTTAAATTTAATGGAAAATAAGTTTATTATATAATTTTTTAATAAATAACATATGAAAAGTGTCTAAAATTCTCTTTCAATTGAATTTACTCCAAACACACACCTCCAATTATACACCAACAGATGGAATAATACTCGACTGTAAAAATTTAAAAAATTCATCCCCATCCTTCATTAAAATCACAACTTATTCAATTATCCCCGCCTTTAGGTAAAAAACACTAATTAATTTCCATCTCTTTTTTTTAAACTCATCAAGGATTAAACATATAAAAATACTTCAAAAGCGAATTAAAATGTATTTTTTTTATGTAACTTCAAAGAATTGAAGAAGTCTTCACTCTCGTTATATCTATTAGCAGAGAGTGAAATGATCACACAGGACTTTATTCAAATTAACTCCTTTTAATAAAAAGAAATACACCTGTGCTCTCTCCCTCTCTTACTTGTAGAGGAAAAAAAAAGGAAAGATAACAAAAAGCTCCTCTTTACTAATCGTGCAAAGAGTTAAAAAGGATCAAAAGAGCATTGAGGAACAGATTTGCAAGTTAGCAGAAAATGTAGATTTTTTTTTGCTAACAAAAAAATAAAAAACAATTTTTTTTTTTTAAATAAATGGAATTGTTGTAAGTATGGATCATCCATCCATTTTTAAAGACGATGTTTAGAAATTTACAAGTTATACAATTCTTCCTTTGAGTTAGAAAAATCGAATCACACTATTATCCAAACTCTTGAACAAATGAACAAGTATAAATTCTTTTTAATTAGAGATAAACAATCAAGGGCCTCACATGCCGAAAAAGACTAAGTAATTTAAAAAAAAAAATTCTCTATATACCGTATATTAGGGTGTTTCATTTGAAACGAACATTTTATTTTCGCGGACACACTGAAATATTGTATTGTTCCAAACATCGGAAAAATTATCTCGAAGTTTCAGCCCTTAATTATAATTTTAATTACTTCCTCTCGATCGTTGAATTTTTCCCATGTATTAGAAATAATATTTTTTTTTTTTATTGTTATTTTCATTGCGATTAGTCGCAATGTGTAGTGTATTAGACACTCTTTAAAATGTCAAGTTTTTTTTTATTGTTACTAGAACCGATTCGTCTGTGTCGGCTTCGAAAGTCCTATTTCCATGAATTTCCATGAAATTGTCATATTTTCTTTATTATTAATAAAAGGCTGGAGTTACAAGAAAAAAACGTAAGAAAAAACTTGCAGGAAATTAAATTTTTTACAAAAAATATCCTATTAAATATTTAGCTCAAGTGCGTTATTCACAAGAAATTTTCAATGTACAATGTATTTAAGAAATAATCCAATAAAAGTTTTTTTTTTTTTTTTTTTTTTTTTTAAACATTCACACTTTTTTCTCATTCACACTCACAATCACACACGCATTCACACAGTCTTTTCGGCAACTTAGGCCATTTAAGACTTTAAACGATATCCGTTATTTATAATTATACATATTGGGGTCCAGGCATTCTTATATAAGCCATTTGGTATCCAAATGCCTTATATAAAATCATCGGACTGCCTGGAGTCCGAACCCGCGACGTTCGGTATATGAGGTTAGCACGCTAACCTCTACACCATGCCCCGAGGGCTACAATAAAAGTTGAAATTTAATGAATTCTTCAATTCTCAATATATTAAGCTGAATATAACTTATGAATAACGTACTTGAGTTAAATATTTCATAGGATATTTTTTGTAAAAAATCTAATTTCTTGCAAGTTTTTCCTTACGTTTTTTATTGTAGCTCCAGCCGTTTTGTTAATAATAAAGAAAATATGACAATTTTCATCGAAATTCATGGAAATAGGACTTTCGAAGCCGACACAGACGAATCGGTTCTAGTAACAATAAAAAAAAACTGGACATTTTAAAGAGTGTCTAATACACTACACATTGCGACTAATTGCAATGAAAAATCATAAAACCGAACTGGGCTATAACTAACAATTTTTAAAAAATACAATAATTTACATGTTATTTAAATGGGAAAAATTGCCCCCGGGTGTGGCGTAGTAGGTAGAGTGCCTACCTCCTATACCAAACGTCACGACGCGTCGTGGGTTCGGACCCAGGCAGTCCGATGATTTTATTTAAGCCATTTGGATACCAGATGGCTTAAATAGAAATGCCTGAACCTACAATTTATATATTACTTACAACGGTTATCGTCAAAGTCTTAAATGGCCTAAGTTGCCGAAAAGACTGTGTGAATGTGTGTGTGAGTGTGAGTGAGAAAAAAGTGTGAATGTTTAAAAAAAAAAAAATGGGAAAAATTCAACGATCGAGAGGAAGTATGCCTACTTAAAATTAAAATTAAGGGCTGAAATTTCGAGGGAATTTTTATTTCGATGTTTGTAAAAATAAATATTTCAATGTGTCCGTGAAAATAAAAAAAATATTCGTTTCAAATGAAACCCACTAATATATTTATGGTGAGAAAGTGTTGAATTCATGTCAAAAATTCGAGGTCGAGATTTTGATGGATACACACGTTTTGAGATCCTCTGAATCCAAAGGTATGAGAAAGTTGTGTGCTGTGCGACCACTCACACCAGATTTTTTTAAGTTTATGTCTCTCAAAGCGTTGCATTCCCTGCAATTTTTATTTTCTCCATTAACAAAGTCTATAATTAAAGTCACAAATAATTCATTAAACTTTTTAATTAATTATGATATTTATACAATCGATAACTAATTTTTTTTTTTTTTATTTATTTATTTACCCGTTTAAGCCATAGGCCATTGGGTTAAAAAACTGGATATAAAAATACAAAATTCATATAAAAATACTTATAAACAAAAAAATATGAATACAAAAGTAATACTAAACCAAAACAAGATTATAAATACAATACAAAAACAAAGCAATAAGAATACAATAACAAAACAATATAAATACAATAATAAGACAATAAAAGTGCAATATTAATACAAAAGCAAGCCAATAAAAATACAAAAGCAAAACAATACAAAATACAATAAAAAACCATAAAAATACAATAACAACCAAAATACAATAACAAAACAATAAAAATAGATAACTAATTTGAATCCTTAATAAATAGACTTTTTAGACAAAAAATATTCTTTTCCATAAATTTTTCATATTCTTATTCAACAAAAAACTAAAAATCTCAAAAGAAATATTTTATAAATTTCTGGCATTTGCAACAGGACAAAACAATAATTATTTTTAGAAGGGTTACGTTAAAACAAAAAAAAAAAAAAAAAAAATATGACATGAAATGTGTATTGAGTTTTTTTTAATACAAAGGCATACTATGTTTTCAAGAATATTATTTAAATGAATATGCTGGGAATTTTTTTCCCCCTAAAAAAAAGCAGTTTATTGGAGAGCATAATAAAAAATTCCTTTGATTATTTCATTTCTATCATTTCATTATTGGCCTATTTTTTATTTAAAAAATTTGCTCTCTACCATCAAAATGGATGAATAGTTTTTAAAAAAATTCTTATAGGTCTAGGCTAAAGGAAAAAATGGCAATTATGATAACAACAAAAAATAATTTGCGTCATACTTTGATACAAAGGTGATTTTATTCTTTTGTATGTAATGTAGGCCTATTCAGGTCTAATAGGTTTTTTTTTTTATATAAAATGCTAGATAAATAAAATTCAATATTTTCGGCCGTAGAAAAACAATTTTATTGAATTTTTTTTTCTCAAAAATTTCGGATGCACTGCACAAAAAGTAAAAATGATGAGGCTGAATTGAAATGGATACAAATATATCCCATAGGCCAATGAAAAAACACTTTTTTTGATGCATTGAACAATTCAGTAATTGTGTCTAATTGTGGCTGGCAATCATTGATTAGGACGATAAGGAGAACAAAACCAGCTTCCTTTTTCTCTCCCACCACCTCCAATTATTTAAAAATATTTCGCCTCCTATACAGGGGCTTATATATACATGTATATAATTTAAAAATCTGGTGTGACTGGCGCACAGCACACAGTGCTTCTCACACCAGATTTTTTGTGTCGACATGTATTTAGTTTCCGACAGTACGGTACATTCGATTTTCAAGATGTAAAATTTATATGTGAAAATATTTATATTTTGTTACCATGGCAACTATTTCTCCTATCTTTTTTATGGAGTACAAGAGTAAAGTGGTCTTCAGAAGATTTCAATGACAAAATGAGAATATACATTTTATAGCGAATCTAAAAACTAATTGATTTTTGAATTTAAAAAAAAATCGTTGGAGCAAATTTAGAGTAAATCGAAAAAAACTGAAAAAGTGCATCAGTAAAGTACTAGTACTCTTTGGTCGATTTTGTTCAAAAGCTTCGTGTCACGTCCCATGGGGATGCCTAACTTAAATATACAATTTCAACCTCCTAGCTCTTTTCGTTCTTGAGATATTTTGTTCACAGACAGACACACAGACAGACAGACCATGTCACGAAAACCACTTTTTTAAATTCAGGGGACCTCAAAACGTGTATATCCATCAAAATCTCGACATCGAATTTTTGACATGAAACCAATACTTTCTCTATATATATATATATTAACATATATATAGAGGTAAGAGAAAGTAAAAAAGAATAAATTTATTGTCTAAATTTCATAGATATGCACTGAAGATTGTTCATGTACAGGCGAAACGTCTTTTTTTTTAAACATTCATCACACTTTTTTCTCATTCACACTCATATTCATACACACATTCACACAGTCTTCGGCAACTTAGGCCATCAAAACTGATAACATTTTTGGAATCAGTGCTACCCATATAACCAGCAATAACTCAAAATACCCCTTCACCAAAATCACTTTTATCCTGTGTTATTTATGCATTTATGCCATACGTAAGTGCACGGTTTTGTAACGCTTTTAAGGTCTGAAATATGCAGTCTGAATTGAAACACATAACCTATAGGGTATATATAATTATTCAATTCCCAAATAAGATCTTTGTTAGCTAAAGCTAGGAAGATCAACTTTATTTTTTACTTCACAAAATAGAATGTGGCCTTTAAAATGAGAAGAAAGATCTTGCACTGAAGGTGGTGTACGGTCATCAAAATATTCGCGATTAAATTAAGGTACGCGTCTCGGGGTGCTAATTTTGGGAGTTTCCAGCGGCCACAATTTTGAAGCTATCGACCTCAAATTTTTTTTTCAATTAAAGCTATTTAAAATATCTATAACATATAGAAGCCCTTTTTTTGATTTTCTAAAAAATAAATTTTTTTTTTAGATTAATCGCATTAAATAAAGGATATTTAAAAAAATTCGCTCTATATCTTATAGATAATTAAATTAGTAATCATTGTGTTAAAAAATAATTAATTTTTTACCCTTAATTAATTAGCTGGAATCTTTCAAATGAAAAGGAAGATTCCTATGGGAAAAACTAACGCCATCTCTTGCCGCCTAGAGTAACTAGGTACTGAATCGTGTTCCAACGGTTTTTCGAAAGGCGCACCTTAAATTTGTGAAGGCTAGTTAATTTCTCCTGCTTTTGAACATCCACAGAAAAATATTGCCTTAATAATTAAGTGTCTTATTTTTTTTTAACATAAAAAACTTTTTTATTTCATTTTCTTCTAAAGATAACAAATTTGAGTTAGAAAAAAAAATATCCACTAGTAGCTATGCAATTTGATGAAATTTATGATAATCTCTTTTTGTGTATGTGAATAGGAACGGGCGAATGTGAATATTTAGCCAAGGCGTTCTTCTCTTTTTCATGGACTTTTCCGATGGCCATAAATGTCAATTTAACTACGGAATTTTTTATTCTTAATTTTTGATCGAAGGATCTTTCCCTTCAATATAAGAGAGTCGTTCACTGTCTCCTTTTACATTCACATTTCTCATCTTTTTTTTTTTTTGCTTTCATTCCCTAAAACTTTTTTTTTCTCTTCATGGATTATCGAGTTAATCCTAAATAAATTTGAAATTGATATTTGATATTATATAATATTTGAAGGAAGTGAGAGAGATGAGGTGAATATGTCTTGGCACGGGAAATCGAACATTTTCACATTTTATTTTTCTGTGAATTGCTTCTTCTTCATCTCTCCTCACTCTATCTCTCTCTTTTCTATGGTTTGTGGTGCGTTTGGTGATGGTTGGAAAAATAAATAAAGGGATAAAAAAAAAATGGGAACATTTGAAAGAGAGAAAACGGTTGGGGGGATTTTTCTTTTATTTAAATATGTATCTATTATAGAGCTTTGATTTTTTTTAAATTTAATTATTTGTATATATAGACCAGGCGCTGGAGGTAGTTGAGTATGCAAAATTTGAGGACCGAATTCTGACAATGGATTTGGGCTAAGAATAGCTCCCAGAATAAGGATCCGGATCTTGCCGGGCCAATTTTTGGTCCAATTTTTTTTTTACCCCCACCCCATAGGAAATCAATGGAGTGCATGCTAAGATGATGTGAAGATTTGCAATTATGGTCAAATTCGAGTACTTAAAACCTCAAACAATGAAAAAACTGTCTTGTCAGCAACTGAGGGGATCCTCTAGAGTCCCCTGAGAAGTACTATCTTGCCACCAGTTGTGGTGGTCCCCTCTAACCCCTTCATCTCTTTTCTCTCTCTTTGTTATAAATTTAAATATACGGCTTTAACATCATGCCAAATTGTGGGGACCGGCAATTATGTTCATAATCCACTAGCTGGTATCCCAATCAATGAAAAATACTATCTTGCCGCCAGCTGCGGTGGTCCTCTCTAACCCCTTTACCTCTTTCTCTCTCTTTGTTATAAATTTAAATATACGGCTTTAACATCATGCCAAATTGTGGGGACCGGCAATTATGTTCATAATCCACTAGCTGGTATCCCAACCAATGAAAAATACTATCTTGCCGCCAACTGAGGTGGTCCCCTCTAACCCCTTCACCTCTTTTATCTCTCTCTGTTATAAATTTAAATATACGGCTTTAACACCATGCCAAATTGTGGGGACCGGCAATTATGTTCATAATCCACTAGCTGGTATCCCAATCAATGAAAAATACTATCTTGCCGCCAACTGCGGTGGTCCCCTTTAACCCCTTCACGTCTTTTATCTCTCTCTGTTATAAATTTAAATATACGGCCTTAACATCATGCCAAATTGTGGGGACCGGCAATTATGCTCATAATCCACTACCTGGTGCTCCAATCAATGAAAAATACTATCTTGCCACCAGTTGTGGTGGTCCCCTCTAACCTCTTCACCTCTTTTATCTCCCTTTATTATAAATACACCAGGTAGTAGATTATGAGCATAATTGCCGGTCCCCACAATTTGGCATGGTTTTAAGACAGTACATCTAAATGTATAATAAAGGGAGAGAAAAGAGGTGAAGGGGTTAGAGGGGACCACCACAACTGGCGGCAAGATAGTATTTTTCATTGATTGGAGCACGAGGTAATGGATTATGAGCATAATTGCCGGTCCCCACAATTTGGCATGGTTTTAAGACAGTACATCTAAATGTATAATAAAGGGAGAGAAAAGAGGTGAAGGGGTTAAAGGGGACCACCGCAGTTGGCGGCAAGATAGTATTTTTCATTGATTGGGATACCAGGTAGTGGATTATGAACATAATTGCCGGTCCCTACAATTTGGCATGGTGTTAAAGCCGTACATTTAAATTTATAACAAAGAGAGAGAAAAGAGATGAAGGGGTTAGAGGGGACCACCACAACTGGTGGCAAGATAGTATTTTTCATTGATTGGGATACCAGGTAGTGGATTATGAACATAATTGCTGGTCCCCACAATTTGGCATGATGTTAAAGCCGTATATTTAAATTTATAACAGAGAGAGAGAAAAGAGGTGAAGGGGTTAAAGGGGACCACCTCAGTTGGCGACAAGATAGTATTTTTCATTGGTTGGGATACCAGCTAGTGGATTATGAACATAATTGCCGGTCCCCACAATTTGGCATGATGTTAAAGCCGTATATTTAAATTTATAACAAAGAGAGAGAAAAGAGGTAAAGGGGTTAGAGAGGACCACCGCAGCTGGCGGCAAGATAGTATTTTTCATTGATTGGGATACCAGGTAGTGGATTATGAACATAATTGCCGGTCCCCACAATTTGGCATGATGTTAAAGCCGTATATTTAAATTTATAACAAAGAGAGAGAAAAGAGATGAAGGGGTTAGAGGGGACCACCACAACTGGTGGCAAGATAGTACTTCTCAGGGGACTCTAGAGGATCCCCTCAGTTGCTGACAAGACAGTTTTTTCATTGTTTGAGGTTTTAAGTACTCGAATTTGACCATAATTGCAAATCTTCACATCATCTTAGCATGCACTCCATTGATTTCCTATGGGGTGGGGGTAAAAAAAAAAATTGGACCAAAAATTGGCCCGGCAAGATCCGGATCCTTATTCTGGGAGCTATTCTTAGCCCAAATCCATTGTCAGAATTCGGTCCTCAAATTTTGCATACTCAACTACCTCCAGCGCCCGCTCTAATAAATAAAATGGCACATTTCAACTACTAAACGTCATTCGAGTATGAATATTAATTCTGCTTGATTCTCGTCATACATCTCGTAAATAGAAAGTGAGGATCATAAACATGGGGGATTTTAATTTTTTTTTAATCAATCAATTAATGGCTATTTCGTTCAGATAATAACATCATGTTCTTATTTATAAATGTTAAAGGTTAACGTTTAATTACCTCTATGAACAGATGTTTTTTATTGCACTCCCTCCTCGATTGGTGTAAATCATTTCATTCCATTGACTGATCAAAAAATAAATAAAAGAGAGGTTGGATACTATATTTATTTTTTTTTCGAAGGTGATAAATTAAGGCATTTGTAATTACTTATCCCCTTTTAATGATTGCCAGTAGAAATCGGTACATATTTTTTTTACCAGTCTTCTTCTATCTTGGCTTTATTTCTCTGCGGGGTCGGAATTTTAATGACAACGAGATAAAAAGCAAGCCGACCTCTCTGACAGCCTGACACTTCATGTGGGAAAAGGTGTTTGCAAAATATAAATAGGCTCTGCAAATGAAAATGGGCATTAAAAAATAGATTTCGCCTACTGTCGCACACATTAGTTTTCATTTTTATACAATAAGATACAAAATAAAACAGGAATTTTTTTTCAAATAAATTTCAAAATGAACAATGAAATAAAAAATATAAATAAGTTATACTCCCCTCCCTTCCTCTGTAGCCGAGAGGTTAGAGATATTAACGAAAGTCAATAGTGATGACCTAAAAAGCAAGAGATGAGAGATCAAACACCAAGCAGTCTGATGAATATTTATTTAAATCATTAGGAGAAAATGATTTAAATAAATGTAAGTAAAGGAACGTAGAATAAAAAAAAAGCATTAGATCGATTTGATGATGTGAGGCGTCAATTTAATACTGATTTTTATTCTACGTTCCTTTACATATGTAAATGATCTAGCGACAAATTCAAATCGTAATTAAATAAATGTCTGAATATTTATATCGTAACTAGTCGCAAAGCCCGCCTTAGGCCTGAGTTGCCGAGAAGACTGTGTGTATGTGTGGGGACGTTCCGCACTCTGATTCCTCGGTGTCACTAAGTGGGGGAATTTATATTTAAATATTTACCCTCAGTAAAATATTTTATAAGATAATAGCCTATATACTATTGTCCAAAGGAAAATTTAATTTTTTTTATTTTAATAAATTTTTTCAAGTGTTACAATTTTTTTTTGTTGCACCTCACTGTCTTTTGAAATTTATTTTATTAATATTTTGTAAAAAAAAAAAAATATCCAAAATAATGTTTCCGCCCGGGATCGAACCGGGGACCTTGTGCGTGTGAAGCACACGTGATAACCGCTACACTACGGAAACATTAATTATATTCAAACCTTTTCATATGAAGAGTTATAAAGATATTATATTTGTATTACAATTGAAATAATCTTTTTTTTTTCTTTTTGTTTCAGGCCTGATCATCTTTAAATCCTGAGGTCTGCACAGCATTTTTTGGTGAGTCCCTCTTTTTCTTTTAATAATTAATCAAAAAATTTTTTTAATAGACTCTACCGGTATATATAATTTAAAATTCAATTTCAAATTGAATTTAGAATCATTCACAATTTGAATAAAATGTGTTTCTCTAGTTCTATTGACTTCATCAGGGGCTAAAATTTATGACTTACGCCCACATTTTTTAATTCACATTAAATTACTTGGTTCTAATAGATAACATTTTTATAGAAAGCTTTGAAGATAAAATTATAGGACGCAGTAGGGAATCCATTTTGAGCTAAAGTTGTCTAAAGTCATCTTTAGATAGAATATAGAATCTAAATAGATTGCTTAGAGTGTTTTTTGTTTTTAAATTTTTAATAGCCGTTCATCTCCATTGGATTCGATATATATATTTTTTCCCCTTTAGACTATTGATTGAATCACTATCGTGATTGTCGACAAATAAAAATTAAATAAAAGATTTTTTATTTAATCTCCTGACTGCAAAGTTCCTGTTTATTGAGGCCATTTAGGATTATACAATAGGTCCTACATATTTAATTAATCAATTGTTTAGATAGTGGGAGTAGATGGTTTTCTCGACAAATCTCGACATCGAATTTTTGACATGAAACCTATACTTTCTCTCTATATTAATTAACATATTTAGAGGTAAGAGAAAGTAAAAACAATTAAGTAAACTAGTCGCAAGTAGAAAATACATGGATAGGCTTTTAGTATTATCTCTCACTAAATATAATAGTGAAATTTTCAAAAATAAACCTCACAATGTTGAATGTGGCTGTAGATTATACTTAAAAAAGTCCATCATCAGGACACACACACAAATCTTGATTTTTACAATTAATATTTCTTTACAGTGGCTTAATTTTAATTTTAACGTGAAATATCGAAGTTTAATTTGCATGTTACTTCCCGTCTCCCACCCCTTGTCCTAAACTTTATAATTATTTAAAAGGATTGGTATTGAAGAAGAGAGTAAATTAAAATTGAGCTAATTTATTTATTTCAGGCAAATCGCCTCTTATACATTCATACATTTCCTGCTTGTCTGCTTTGTAGACCTACTATGAATTATTAAATTTCGCGTTTTAATACACCTGTTTATTTTTTATTTCCAGAGAAAATATTATTTTTAGAAATTAATTCAAAATTCATATAATTGTTTTAATAAATATATATATGAATTCCAATTGAATTATTATTATTATTTAATCCCACATGATGATTATGATGATGACGAAGCGGAGAGAGAATAGTAAAAAAAATATATATATATATATATATATATATAAAATAACAAAAATTGTATAAAATAATACAATTTTCTTTATTTGTTTTGATTTGGAAAACGTGATTTCATTCAAATGATTATAACGATTACATTTCGATTATTAATCGAGAGAGACCAGACCAAAAAAAAAATAGCGAGAGAGATCCAAATAATAATTAATTAATAATCATTGCGATATCACCCCGAGCACGTTTGTTTGGAAATGTTAGGGTCAAATACATTCATTCAAATTACCTATGCGAATTGATGTTTTTTTTTCGCTTTTTCTTCACACTTTTTTCCATTCACACTCACACACACACATGCATGCAGTCTTTTCTGAAACTTAGGCCATATAAGACTTTTACGATAACCGTTGTTAATGAATATATCCTACCTTTTTTTCGCAAAAAAATTTATTTTTAATGTAAAATTTTTAAAATTAATACTTAAAAATTTGATGTGTATTTATATTCTGGCAAACAAGTACAGAATGCGCTTTTAAATTACCGAAATTAAAAAAAAATAGTGTGCTGTGCGACGAGTCACACCAGATTACCCCCCCCCGAGAAACACCTCTGGATCCGCCCTTGGCTATTACTCAAATGATTTTTAGCCAAATTAGTATAAAACAATCTCTTCTGCTCTAATAAATTTAGAAATCTCAGAAATCACTGTTAATTTTAAGCTTAAAATAATATTTAATAAAGGTAATATATCCAACGTTATTTATAAAGACAGAAAAATAAACTTAAATTTATTTATTTAACTAATTGGAAAACCGAAGTAATCTCAAACATTATAACCTAAAATCAATATTTAAAACTAGATTGCTATATGTATAAAAAAAAAAATTTTTGAGGTTTTTCAAAATATGTATTATCATGTCTGTGTTATTGTATAATGAAAAATTTAATATGCATGGATTAATTTCAATATTGAACTATTTATTCCAAAACAAAAATAACCCAGAGCTATCAAAATTAATCTACTCGCATTTCATATATGTCTGATCATTAATATTGAAGTACATTATTTGAAAACTAAAGTAAAAAGGGAAGAGAGGAGGTTGGTTAAAAAAAAAAAATTGAAATTTATCAATCATAATCAAAAGAAGGAAAATCTAATAGAGAATTTTAAATACCACTGCATAGAGCTAAAAAATATCAGGCATCTCTAATTTTGTTACATATATTTATTTCAATGTTAGAATTTTTTTATCTGTACCAGAACTGCTACAGATAAAACATTCAAATTTTATACATATAATGAAATGTACATGTGAAACAAAATGAGAGGATGGTGTGGCTAATGAAGTAAATTTTTTTTAGTCCTTTATATTTAAATATACATACGGTGGACCACCCTAAAGAGCAGACTCAGATAAACTGTGAGATATTAAATATCTTTGGATAGGGCTAGATTATCCTGATCTAAAATAAAAAAATCCTGGTATGACTGATTGTCATACCAGATTTTTTTGCATCGACATAAATTTAGTTTCTGTCAATGGGTCGTTTTGATAACTTACCTACCCCAACATTAAAATAGCCTCCCTATGGGGAAATACATGGTGTTTGTCCTTCAGCTATTTTAATGCTGAAGGACAAACACCATGTATTTCCCCAAAGGGAGGCTATTTTAATGTTGGGGTAGGTAAGTTATCAAAACGACCCATACGGTACATTAGAATTCAAGAGGTAAAATTTATATGCATAGAAAAATATGTAGCTATATTTTGTACCATGGCAACTCAAATAGTCCTCTCTTTCCTATAAAGCAGTGTTTCCAAAACTTTTTTGACCGCGACCCGGTACGAGGTTTTAAAATTTTTTGAGACCCACTTATGAAAAAAATTAACATTTATATTTATTTAAAACTTTAGTAAAAGAAGTACATTTTTTTTTTTGTGTTTTTAAATTTCTTTTTCGCAACCCGGCAAAATTTTTCTACCGCCCGGTGTTGGGTCGCGACCCACACTTTGGGAAACGTTGCTATAAAGTAAAAGAGTAAAATGTGCTTCAAAGAATTTTGAAGGCAAAATGAGAATATAAAATTTAATTTGAACGAGCATCTAAAAAATAAATAATTTAGGAATTTTAATCAAAATTTGAGAAAATCGAAAAAAATTAAAAAGTACATCAGTAAATTATTAGCTTTGGCTTATTTTATTTAAAAGCTTATTTTTACGCCTCGAGAGGGGGGTGGGTACCAAACTTTAATATAAAATTTCAACCTCGTAGCTCAATTCCTTCTTGTTCGGCAGACATGTTTACGGAACCCAGTTTTTGGATTCTGGGGCTTCAAAACGTGTATTTCCAACTACTTCGAATTTATTGTCATGAAAGCAATATTTTCTTTCTATATACAGGGTATTAACATTTGAAGAAAGATAATAGTAAAAATAAATTGTTGGGGTTATATTTATTAACGAACAAATTATGTAGGCCTTTGTTTATAGGTATTAGGTCACAGGTCATTACCATCTAAGGTGGGCGACACAGCTAGTTTACATGCCTAAACATAATCATAGTTGTCTCTTTGAAGTTTCTAACTTCCTTATTTCATGTATGTAATTAATAAATTTAACTTTTTTGTTGTCGTTGTTGTCTCATGCTCTGTGCTAGTTTATTGGATAATAAACATGAGCGATGCATTGTCGCACCGACAGACAGGATAATCCTTTGGAACAAGATCGGTTCGCAGGTAAACGGAATACAGAGAGAGAGAGAGAGAGAGGGAGAGGGAGGGAGCAAAAGTGGAGAAGCGATTCGATTATCCGTACGACGCGAGTAATTGAATTGGGCGCCCGCCGCCGCCGGCAGGTTAATTAAATATCGCAAACTCTAACAGACACGAGCAGCCATTTCTTAAGCACAAAATTAATCAACCAAGTGATGTGACATTTGACATATGGCCTTTTAAATTGGAAGATTGCGCCCCTTCCTCTTCTGCGTGCCACTTTTGAGCACTCTATTTTGTCTTAATTTAATTTACATATACTTAAAAGGGATCTTGTTTATCTTCTTCCGGATATAAACATTCGTAAATTAAGGATATTTATAGGGTCCTGTCATTTCAGGATAATAAATAAATAGATAAAATAAATTAAAAATCATAGCGCCTTTTCCTTCTAAAAGAGACATACACAGTGTCTCACCCTAAATCTTGGGCGATTCCGTCATATCCACTCACTAAAAGAGAGACAGAGTTTTTCATTTTTTACAAAAATTTAGCCTCAAACGCGGCTAAGAGAGTTTCGTGAAAATTTGCATTTTCTTGTGCACTGAGGATCAATAAAAAGGCGACTGTCAACTAGACTCAACACATTTAATTTAAAAAAAAAATTCAATTTGAGGGTCAAATGATTTCACTTCTCTAGTGTTTTTGTGAATAAAAGATGATTTTTGGTTTATTCGTATATAATTTTATTTCGGAATATACATGAAAACTCGGCTTTAAAAAGATGCATTGATTTTTTGTATTATCTTTGAGTAATCAGAGGAATTGATTAAAGTATACCTACTGGCTAATCACCTATTCATAATAGAAGAGAGACAATGTCCAAATCAACGTCACTTAAGTGTGTGCTGAGTAGAGTTATAAACAGGAAAGGGAAGTTCTTTTCTTGGTTTTTATGGTGAACAAAAGAATTAAATAGTATTTTCTTGCCTATATACAGTGGCGTCATTTCAACTTTTTCTAGGCGAGGGCAAATTTTTTTTCTTAAGGGGGGGGGGGGCAAACTTTTTTTTCTTAAAATTTACTTACAAATAGGTACTCTAATTAGGCCAAAAGATTTAATTTAATTTTTTTTTAAACACTCACACGTTTTTCCCATTCACACTCACACTCACACACATGCACAGTCTTTTCGGCAACTTAATCCATACAAGTCTTTGACTATAACCGTTATATATGATAATATCTATTGAGGTCCAGGCATTTCTATTTAAGTTATTTGGAATCCAAATGGCTTAAATAAAATCATCGGACTGCCTAGGATCCGAACCCGCGGCCCTCGGAATAGAAGATTAGCACGCTACCAACTACATAAGCCCGAAGGCATTTTTTTTTTTTTAATAAAAAAAACACTCACACTTTTTTCTCATTCACACTCAAATTCACACACACATACACACAGTCTTTTCGGCAACTCAGGCCATATAAGACTTTAACGATATCCGTTATTGATAATATACACATATTAGGGGTCCAGGCATTCTTATTTAAGCCATTTGGTATCCAAATGGCCGAAGGCATTTAATTGTTTAATTTTGTACAGTTTATATACCCGTAGATATATTTTAAAATATTTTATTTAGAATAATATAAAATTTAAAAAAATCCAGAACCCTTGGGGGGGGGGGGAGCAAACGCCCTCTGACCCATCTCCTCCCCAAATAACGCCATATACAGTATCTATAAAAAAAAAAGTAAAAATAGGATTGAGGAAAAAGAGCTTGAGCTCTATAATCAAATTTAGCATTTTATTTTAATCTCATTGAAATTAATTTATAAGATAATCGTTAACATCATGGAATTCAAAACCAATTTCTTCACTCACCCCCTCCCTCCCTCTCCATGACCGAGAAGTCTAAAAGGCCCAAAAGACGTAAAAAAAAAAATATTTTCAACAGAATGCAGACCTAATGTAAAAATTTTTCGATTAATTCACTGGATAGTCCGCAGACATACTCAATTGTTAATCTACTATCTAAAAATTTGTTTTGATTTTCTATTCTGGAACTATAAATAGTAATTCAAATATTAATTTCACCATGGTTTAGTGAGCGTCTAAAATTAACCCCCCCATCCATGTGTTTTCTTAGAGAAGAGTTTATAAAATACATTACACTTTATTAATAAAACAAAATTTCACAGCTAATGTGTTTTTGAAATTAACTACTTTGGTCTCTAAGACTGTTTATGTAAATTATTAAATAAAACGTATATAACGTAAATTATTTTCCCCAAATATATTTAATAAAATTTTTTATTACATCATACAAAAATATACATATAGCTATATATTAACAAGTCGATCGAATATAGAAGAGCCTTCTCAAATCAAATAGTATAACCAAGTCGTCTATTCTCCTTCGTTCTTGTCTAAACAAGTTGTTAAAAGCCTTTCTCTGTTCCTCATTCTTTTGAATATGATAATATACGTAGCTATAAAAGGCGGTTTTTTTTTCTTAATTCATACAATTATTGCTATTATTTAATAGCTCATGCCTATCTAGTGGATGAGTTTTGATGTCAAAATATAACAAAAGAGCCTTTGAATGCCCTTGTACCCAAAATAAACTATAGAGAAGACATAAAACAAAGAGAGAGAACGTTTTTAGTTGTATCCCTTTAAAATATGAATTTAAATTAATCAAAGTCCTATCCTAGGTTGAAGAGTAAAGTGAGTTTTGGAAAATTGCAAATATTGAATATTTGAAACTTAATATAAGAAATTTAGGCCGAAGGCGGGCTTTGCGTCTAGTAGTATATAATATCTTAAATATTGTATATGTAATTTCTTATTTATTAATTAATTAAATTTGAGGTCGTCTCAATTATTCTAACTAAATTGCACCTGGTCGACGGAGAAATTTGTGACGCCGAATTTGGATCCATTTCTCCCGATAACTAAAATTTCAATCTAAATGAATTCATATACCCGAACAGTGGCGTTTTTTGGGGAGGGGGGCAGGGGGTCATTTGCCCCCCCCCCCAAGGGCTCTGATTTTTATAAAATTTTATATTATTCTAAATAAAATACTCCAAAATACATCTACGAGTATACAAACTGTACAAAATTAAACAATTAATTAAATTAAATATGTTTTGGCCAAATTTGAGTACCCATTTGTAAGTAAATTTTAAGAAAAGCCCCCCAAGAAAAAATTTGCCCCCCCCCAAGAAAAAGTTGAAATGACGCCACTGTACCCGAATGCCGTTCTGAGGTCTAGTTGTAAGGGTACAAAATGGTGGATCCGTGGTTCAACTCGCGCCGGCACACCCTTACTTTTTCGGGTATATGAATTAATATATATTTAATTATATTCTTTCTCTTATAAAATTTAACAATTTTTAAACATATGCTTGTAAGTGTATTGAAAAATTTTAACTGCTGATTTATTATTTTACAGTAAAAGGTCATCTCGATATAAATAAAATAAATAATAATTATAATAAATTTATTTTATTTATTTTATGAAATTGAGTTTATCCCCATTCAATTAATATTAATCCATCTCTACTCTGATATATAAATAAATTTATATATTCAATCGATAAGAAGCTTAATAATTGATTAATTTCAGGAAATTAATTATCTAATCAAAGCCTGCTACCTATCGATGATGCCACTCTGATATGATTAGGATCACTTAAGCGAGGAGGGGACTTACTAATAGTAATAATAATAATACTCTTGACGTTAGAAATGAAATATAAATTAATCCCTAAGCGTAATCAAGCTAAGAGATTAATAGTGTATTTTTTTATTTAACTTATTAATTATTGCGAAGACAAGATTGTCTAATTGGAGCGCATTCATCATTTTAAGAATACACAAATAACTAGCTATATTTAGGTCATGGAGGCTGAATGAGGGTCTATTAAAAAATTTTCCCCTGGCTAGACCACGGCCCACCAAAGTAGAGCTCCGCAGCTAGACTAGCATAAAAAGAGTGAAAGCAAACCTCAATATTTACATTTCTTGAAATTTTGTTTATTAAATTGTTCAAAGAGATAGAAAATATAATTTTATCTTTTGGCAGTGGAATTTTTTTTTTTTAACTCTGATATCTGTCATAATAATTAAAATTTCCCATAAGAATTAAAAAAAATAAATTTCTTTAATTCAAATTATATAATAAAAAAGTAAAATTAATGTTAAAATGAAAACTGAAATTCTCTTGAGGGTTTATGAGTGAGTGAGTGGAGAATTATTAGAACTAAAAAAAAAAAAAAATTAATTAAATGGGAGTCTCTATGAAACATTTGCTCGTTAAATTAATATAATTGAAAAATATACTACTGGCGTTTTTTATTTATTTTTTTTTTTCCAGTTTTAAATTCCAAGAGCGGGGTAATAATAATTGGAAATATCAATAAAATTTATATTTTAAACTAGGTTAAGCACTGTACGCTAGCTGCTTGGGGTTATTAATTGAACAATTTGGTAAAAAATAGAGTTCGATTTTTTAAATTCTCTGAATTGACAACTCCTATCCCTGGTAGCGAAGTCAGAAATTTATGAAGGTTGGAGGCATTCGGGATATGTAATGTTCACAGAAACTATAGCTTTATAAGCATAGTGTCTTCTTTTCCCGACCAATTTCATTATAAAATATCTATAGAGACATACAGTTAAAGTTAAAGTTCATCCAGATGCTTTCCCCATTGTTTTTATAAAAGAAGATGAAAATTTTCTTGATTTGAACCACAAACTTTTTTCATATTTTTGAAATTCATTTTGATTACCCCCACTTTAAATCTTGAATGAATTGCAATCAGAGACAAATATAAAATTTTTCTTTTTAAATTTTACACTTTTATTCATTAGGAGCTCTAAAAACATTGTCTAGAAACATCAATTATTTTTTCATAGTCAAAGTTGTCTCAAACTTGTAATGCTGTTAGACTGCACCTAAAATATAATTGATTTTTAAACAAAATCGTTAAAGCCAATTGTGAGAAAAATAAAAAAAATTGAAAAAATACTTCAGTAAAGTACTAGTACTATTTTGTCGATTGGAATGAAATTCCTGCCCATGCTTGGGACATGAACACTTAGCTAAAGTTTAAAATTTGAGTATCGAGAGTTCTTTCGTTATTGAGTTATTTTTTAATCCACATTTTTTGATATTTCATTTGAAATTCATTCAGATATTTGTGAAAATGACGTCAAATTCAAGCTAAAAGGGAATCGCCTCCTTTTAATGGCAATTTCAAGAATAGCAATAAAACAGGCATTTAAAAGCAATAAAATCTCTTTCAGAGAAATTTACATAAATATTATGTTTTGATATTTTACCTGGAATCGATCTTCTTGAAATTTAAGATTTTTTTCACAATCAATTAAATTAATTTCAAGTGAAATATCAAAAAATGTGAGTTAAAGGGAATTACTCAAAAACGAAAAAACTCTCTATACTCAAATTTTATACTTAAGCCAATTAGCTATGTCGCAAGTATTTCAAGAAATTTCAATCACATCAGCCTAAGGGTAGGCAAACTAGTACTTTATTTTTACTGAGATATTTTTTCAGTTTTTTTCATCCATTTCTCAAAATTCGCTCTAACGATTTTGATTAAAATTCAAAAATCAATTATTTTTTAGATACTCTTATAAAGTATTTCAATAAAACTTTAAGTGAAAATAGTTCAAGTACACTTTATGCTGCGATACACCCCAGGAGTGGGGGGGGGGTTGATCCTTCAGGAAGCCCTGGCGATCTTTACTCTGAAGAAGGGGCATATATCGCACTGATCTTCCAGTGTACCCTTTGATCGACGCTAGGAGCCTAAGATGTCGCAAAGACTTCAAAAAAAAAAAAAGAAAAAATACTCATTCTTAAAAAAATACTCAATACTTACTGGTATCGATACTTTTCTTCCGATACTTTACTGGTATCGATACTTTATTTTCGATATTACATCCCTACATACATCCCTCTGTTACATTAGTTAAATAGTTTGTATTAGTATTTAATTAGTGGAATTAATAAGTTTACTGATTTTTTCCAAGACCAAAATAAGTCAACGCTTATTTTCTTGAACGTTCTTTTATGGAGTGCATAACATAGTAATCAAACACCCGAAATAAACATCATTTTTATCATAATATACCTGTTTAAATCACTCTCAGCAAAGCCACTGTGAGGCTAGTACCGGTAAGAGAGAAAACCAACGGCATTAATAAAAAAAATTTTTTTTGTTAGGAAGTATTTTTAATAAAAAATTTAATTTTGTTAATTCAATCGCATATTGATTTTTAAATATAAATGGAATTTATAAAATTTAATTACTTTCTTCCTAAAGTGGAATTTAGAGATAGAAATTTAGAATGTTCCCTTTATATAGATTTTATTATTTTAATCTAAAATTCCATTGGCAATCACCAAATTTAAAATGTCACAGAAATGTCGATTGGATTTTAAAATTTATTTACTATTATATATTAGCTACAAAGTACGTTTCTGGATAACACTAGTAAAGCTAAACCTGTACAATCAAAATAGCTTCTTAATAAGGTGCCTCTAATAAGGGAGGAGAAATTAACATTTCAGCTAATAATCGATTCTTCTCTCCCTCTTCATTCCCAGATCTCCCGATTAAACTGGTGATCACCGGCATCCATTCACATGCCTTTTTATTGTCATTACTTCTATGCTTAACTCAATTTCACTTCTATTTAAATACGTGGAAACTTACAAATAGGTGGTTTATTTAGGCTATTATTAGTGTAGATTATTAATACAATAATAAATATTTTTCTTTCTAAATCAATGTAATTCCTCTTTTAATATAATATTGAATAATTAGATCGATTATTTTAAATATTTGAATATATGTTCATATACTTGGTATAAAATATGATCAAAGCGAAACATCATTCATCACAAAATCAGCATCATATTCATTTACATCACATTGATTTGTTTCACTGAGCAGATACAAGCATAAATTAAAAGAGCGGAATAAATAAATATTATTTCAAGAAAAAACATCACATACGAAATAAAAATAACGATGATAAGAAGTTAAAAATAATAAATAAATAAATACAACAAAACTAAAACGATAAAATAAAACAAATATAAAGCTTGTCAGCCGGGAAATGAAATATTTTATTTTATTTTTTTTTAACCATTGACTCTTGGGTCGCCATTTACAATCTTTCCCAGGATAGTTAGTGTTAAGGCATGCGTACACGGGTGACTTTTGTCACGCAACAGTTTCTGTCAATGTCGCCCTTCAAAATTTGGCCGCGCCACGAGTAGGTGACTGTATCGGTGATTTTCTACAAATATTTAATTAATTTAAGTCTCTCTAAATATTGATTTTTAATAACCTACTCTACTATAAAGTTTTCCCATCTCCCAATTCATTTATAATTTCAATCAATCTTAATTTTTCCAAAATATATTGTGGGTTTAAGTTTTTATTAATTATATATACATTTTAATGGGATGGGCTATTTTTCTGTATCAACATAGAACATTTTACCGGGTTATGAATTTTATTCTTCTTAAACTTAATCCTCTCGAATAATCTATTTCTCATTTGAATAAAAGCAATATTATTTTTTTATAACTCAGGAAATTTAAAAAATAATAATTCGTTATTTATTGAATAAATAATATTCAGAAGGGAAGCATAAAAAAAATAAAATTATGATGGATGATCCCTGAGGAAAAAGGAAGAATAAAAGACGGATAATTAGCGATTAAACTAAAGAGAGAGAGAGAGAGAAGGAGGGGGACATTGCTACTCATTCGTTCGTTCGTTGTTAGAGGTAGCAGGCAGGCAGTAGCTACGTGTCGAATGCGATCCATCAACTGGCTTATTTCTTTGCCGGTGATTCGATTAAGATGGACTGGGGCAGTAAATCAAGGAGAAGGGAGCACGAGGAAACAAACCCTCCTCCCTGGGTTATTTATTCCCGATGACACGCACCCTGGCACCGAAGGGTAAGCATAAAAAAAATAACATCGAAACATTTCTGGGTCATTCGATGGCTCTCTCTAGTTGTAAAGCCATCCAGGCTTATTTTTTGTAATAATGGCAGTTTCGTAGCGGAAGAGAAAATCTCTTTTTTAAATCAGTCCTCTTCAATCATCCGTATCCTTTTGAGATTTTTGAAAAATGTTTTTTAAATATAGGCATGGATGAGCAACCATCAACAATTTAGTAACCAGATAATTTAAATCAAGATTATTTTATAGTCACAGGATTATTTTATAGTAATATAATAAAACATCCTCAAAAGTTACTTCATTGGCATAATATTAACTTTGTGATGTCCCCCTGTAGCCATCGGTATTATGAATTTAATATAGCTTATATGTAAAATTAAAACCCTAATGGCCTCTGCAGTCGAAAAGGGGTAATTAAAAAAGAAAAAAAACTTGCGGATAATTAAATTGATACTAGAGTCCTTAGGCACTAGTTGAAACATCATAATATAGAGAATTGAAATTATACACTAGGTAATGTGTTTTAAAATTATTTTAAAAGTATTGAAATACATACCCAGATAACACAGTACGCCTTATGTACGTACATAAGACGTACTGTGCTATCTGGGTATAAAGCCAATAAAATTATTTTGAAACATATAATCTAGTTAATAATATCAATATCCTATACTCGATCCGAGTTCTTGTCTTTTTTACAAAAGGCCAGAGGGTTCGCATTCCGTCTCATACGGCAAAATATTATTTCAATTGAATTGGATACCAATCAATTGAATTAAATAGATAATAATAATAACAATATAATAATTAATGCTCTTTATTTAAATTAAGTTACACAAATTCTTGTAATTTACATAAATTCACATAAAATAGAATGTCCCCCCCTCCTTACCTTTTCCTAGCCGGCCCAGCTGGTCGTGGCCTGTTGGGTTGCCTGCTGCCAGGCGCTTGAGAATATTTAAAAAAAAAAAAAAAACAAAAACAATAAATACGATTTTTAAAATGGCACCGGACCCGGTTGGCACTGAAGTATTATTGAACAAGATTTTAGAAAAGCAGGAGGAGGGCAAAAATGAACTTTTGAAGGAAATAAGTAATTTGAAAAAGGAGTTGGAGGAGGAAAGGGAATCCAGAAGGAGGGAGAAAGAAAAAATGCAAGAAGAAATAATTTTTCTCAGAAATTAAATAGATAAATGACTATCGATGCCGTAAACTACTTTAAATTAATTTTATAGAAATGAGGAATTAAAAAAAGAAAAAAAAGAAACGAGGAATACAAAATTTTTGTTGTTTTTCGTCAATTATTACATTAATTTAATTTAGGCCTACTTATTTAAGCTTTTAATACTTATTTTATTTTTTGATGCATTCAGCACATGAGTTTATATGATGGGAGAGGGCCTGAGCTCTCCACGAAAATTTTAAAAAGTAGGCTATATATTTGTAAGCCCAGTGAATAAGGGGCTAAATTGATCTTTGACCAGTAATTAAAAACATTTGTGACGATAATCATAGTATATTTTAGTTATTAATTAATAAATCAAGTTTCCGCTTCAGCCTTAATTTCTGCAGCCATCATCAAGTAAGTTATTCACTATGAAAACTTTTCAAAGCGAATACATCACATTAACTGTTACAGAAATCGGGGCTGAAGCAGAAACTTGGTATTATTAAATACTAACTAAAATAAACCACAATTAATGTCAAAAATGCCTTTTATTAATAATAACAATCATTAAAGCTTAAATCATTTCAATATTTTCGTTTGAAAAAATGCCTTGCATAAACAAAAGTAGTAAAAAATTTAATAAAACTCTTACCTTTGAGAAAACCCCAGCCCCTCGAGGTCCTTATAAAACTGAAAAATCTAGATTAAAAAAAAAAATTATAATGAAAATCTTTCCTTTGATAGGGTGGTTTGAACAAACGAGCGTATATCAATACTATATTTTGCTTGAGTAGTTCAATTCTTCCTCTCCCTTCTCCTCAAATGATTCAGAGAATAATTTTTATGTAGACAATGAGTGCGAAAAGATCCCCCTTTCCTTACTCTGAATGAAAGTTTATTTTTAAAGTTTAATATACAATAATAAAAAAAAGTCGATGGTCCGGTGGCTTGTTGCAATGGATAGCACTCTGATGTCCCAGTCAGGCTAGAGATCCTGGGTTCGATTTCCGGGATCATGGGGCCAACAAAAAACATAGTCTTGTTTAAAAAAAAGTTTATTTTTCTATTTAGGCTAACTCATTCATTCAAATTTTTCCTCTCTATTACACTAATGTCCTCCCCCTCCTTTATTAATTAAACTAAATCCTCTTTCCGATGGCTTAAAGGTATGTGTGCGTTCCATTAATGACATCGAAGGTTAAGCTTACCCCATTCCTTCTTCTCATATTGATTTTCAATTTATTAATAATTGTTATTTGATAGTCATAAAAGGGAATCTGCTTACTACTTATGAATTAATCATTTTTTTTTTCATCCTTTTTGTTGTTGTTCGTTCCGTCAGCCGTTTTTGCTCTCACCATTTTAATTTAGTTAAAGGAAATAGGAAAATATATATATATATTAGTATAACTGATTATTTTCTAAAAATTGCTCAATTTTCGATAAATCGTTTATTTATTTTTTTTTTTTTTTACCTTAATTTTAGGTTTTCTATCTATCGAAATGTCAAGTCATTTATTATTTGGGTTAATGTAAAAAAAATTTCGTATTTTTTATTTTTCTTAATCTCTCTCTCTCTCTCTATATATATATATACATATATATATATATATATATATATATATATATATATATATATATTGTATATTTTCATTTGTTAATTTATTTATTTAATACTAGCTGCCCGTCCATGACTCACCACCCCCAAATGGGTTATCGAGATAATTTATAGCCTATGTTTCTTCTATTCGATTAAATTTTTATATTCTTATAATTAGCTAAATTAAATTTTTTTTTCTGATCTATTTGGAATTTACAAATATATTTATATATAAATAAAGGATCGGACTAAGCCAAGCGCACAACTTTGCCCACCCTCTATTTAAAGAAATAACGCAACGCGTTTATTTGTTTTGATTTTGCTCTGGTTGTTATAACAAATTTTCAAATAAAAATCGAATTTTTTGACATTAATCCAAAACTTTCTCTCTATATATATATTACATGTATACATAGATAAGAGAAAGTAAAAATTTATAGATTATGTGAGAAAAAAATATTGCCCCTCCCCCCTTTAGAGCCTCTCCCTAATGGTCCGATATTTACTCAAAGCTTTTCAGTTCTTGGCCTTTACCTCTAGTTTATATGTACAAAATTTCAAATAAATTGAGTTTTCGTTGAAGAAAAAAATTACTATAGACAGACTCAAAGAGACATCAGCCCAAAAAGTACTTAAATGGATTCAGGGGGCCTCAAAACGCATTTTGCTAGCTTCAGTTCAATTTCAATTTTTTTTACTAAGCTTATTACATAAACCTACGGTTGGTGGGCAAAGTTGAAAAAGAAAAATGGTTTTTATCGATGACGAGCGTTCAACAGCCTTCCTCTACTGAGCCACCAAGAGGGGGTTACTTTTTACATTGATCTTGGTGGCTGTTCTTTTTTCTTCTTAATAGGCCCGCTGTGGTGTGGTTGAGTAGCAAGATTAATAAAAAAATAAATAGGTGTGATTTCACACTGGAAGAATATAATCCTAATTAAGACGAATTTTTATGAAATTTCATATGGTTTCTGATCCTCTCAGCTCAAAAAATACCGCGCAGTATAAATAAAAACACAAATGACTTTGCCTGACTCGTAATATTTTTAGAGGATTTTTATACTAATTGAGTTTTTATAAAGAACTTCTTCCCTTTGTTGCTTTTGCAAATGAATTCTTCTTGTCTTGAGGCAGGAGGCAATCAGAGTCAGGCTAGGCCTCTCCAAGCTTAAGACTTCCGGGATAAAGCGACCATGATATATCAAGGCTTCCAGCAGCCGTGTGTTTTATGCAAGAATGAAAAATTAGCCAGAAGAACGGAAAAAAATACCCGGGGATAAAATCCCAGGAGGGATTTTCAGCAGGGATAAGATCCAAGGGGAGTTCATTAAGAATGCGAATCACGTTCTCAAGGATAACATATATAAAGAGCAGCATAAAGGTAATTTCAGGGATGCGCTTTTATTATTATTACATATCGTTTGGAGGAAAAGGAGAGAAAAAAGGAAAAAAAAAAATGGAAATATTTTTAAGACATAATATTACAGTGCAAAGAATATTATTTTATTCAAATAAGGTGAATAGTATTTAAATTATTCCGACATTCTCTCCCATTTTTGTATTATTTTATTTTATTCAGATTTATTAGATCCCTTGACGATATAACTGAATGAATATTTGTAATTTCGGGGTCGAATTTATTATTAGCTCTTTGTAAAAAAATCTCTTTGAACTTTGAATTTTCTGGAAAACAAATTGGAAGATATTAATTTCATTAATATTTTCGAAAATAAGAATTCCAGAGACATATCTGTAGAGGTCCTTCACCTTTCCTGTAGGAATAATCTTTAGAAGGCGCTCTTTGAATTTGATTTAATTATTTCAGCCAGGAGAATTTATTAACTCAGAAAATAATTGCCTGGAATTTTATAACAAAAATAAATTTCATATAATATTTAGAAGAATATCTTCTTCTTCTTTCCTAGCTTTATTCAGGGTCCCCTGAATGGGTCTTTTGCGACCGGAAGAAATAGGCCGGCCCGACGCACGGTCTGACGTTTGTTGAAAATATAGAAGGAAGGGATAGACATGTAAAGAACAGGACTGCCAGTCCCAGCTCGGGTAGGTCGTGGTCGCCATCCACATAACCACAAGATGTGGGCCCCTGAGCATATTCTTTAGAAGAAAAATTTGGAAAGAAAATTTAAATTTAAATCAGATCAACAATAAAAAATCTGTTGTGACTAGTCTCACTCAGTATTTAGTTTTCGCCAGGATGGTACATTAGAATTTATAAACAGAGAAAAATATTTTTATTTTTAACATGATTGTATGTTTTTTGTTGGTGAGACCTAGGGGACCTCAAAACGTGTATTTCCAACAAAAACTTGATATTTGACATGAATTGAATACTTTCTCCTTCCCCCTCTCTCTCTCTCTCTCTCAATATATAGTATTTATATATGCGAGTATATAGCTAAGATTTAGTAAAAGAAATTTGCTCTGGTTTGTCTCCCTCCCCACATAGCACTGCAACCAAAAATCGGACATTTCGACGCCGCAGGGACGTTCTGCCATGTCCCAAAGTTGCAGCATCGTCCCTTTGACGTCTAAATGTCCGCTTTTTGGTTGCAGTGCTATGTGGGTCTCCTGCCCATATGCAATATCCCCCCACCCAAAACCTCCGGTGATACTTTCTCTCAATGATTCGGGAATTTATTAATATACATAACTGTTATATAATAATTCGTGACAAAATAAAAGCGCGATCTATTTATTTAAGCAAGATGGAATGTGAATATATATTTATTTATTTTTATATATTCAGAGAATCGTTTTCTGAAATCGAATTCCCTTAAAAGGTTTTCTATTCTCTCTTTTAATAGCTTGCATATATAAATAATACTGAATATAAAGAAAAATATTTGTACATTTTATCATTGTTTTGAAATACTTAATTATTTAATAATTTCAAAAAAAGTAAAGGAAATAGGCATAATTATTCTGCATTAAATACTTAATCCAGCAATATAGAGATATAGGCCCCTATATACAGGATGTTTGTATATGTAAATAAAAAAAAAAAAAAAAATACAATTCGTATAATGAAACCAAATAAATAAATAATAAGTTGCAAATTAGAAAGCGCCCAATTTCAACAAACATAATTGCTATCATACATTATTATAATGGTTTTAAAAATATTTTTTTATTTATTTAATATGAAATGTGTGTTTGCGAGTTTATGGTAAATAAATTATAAATAATATGACGTGTTTATACAAAATAATAAATAACAAATGAACTTTAAATATATCACGTATTCACAATGATTAATATTTAGCTACATAGAGTTAGCTTATTTTATAGAGACAGGGAAGATAAAAAAAAAGCAATGAGAATCATTCAATATAAGAATTTTGATCTTATTTAAGATTTTTCTCATTTTATTGTATGATTAGAGGCAAAAGTGGTATTGTGGGCCCCTACTTTGTTTTTTTTTTTATTTATATAAAATATGTTTTTTACTAAATGAGCAAGATATTATCACAGAAGGGTTTGAACCCCCAATCCCCCCGTGGCTACGCCTATGAGTTCAATAGTCTTAATGAAAAACAATGTTCATGACTATTTGCAGAAATCTCAGATGTATACATCGGTTTCACACCCAGCACATTTATTATGCGCCCACTATTGACAGACCATACACTGTATAATGGTAGCCCATATTACCCAATTGTCATCATGAAAAATAACAATATTTTACTACCTTATATTCTCATTTAAATACAACTGTAACACAATGATGTTATCCCAAATGACTAAATATTCAGCGACCTGTCTGGCAGTGTGGTAGTGGCGTCATTTCAACTTTTTCTTGGGGGGGGGGGGCAAACATTTTTTTTTTTTTTAATTTACTTACAATTGGATACTCAATTTTGGCCAAAACATATTTAATTTAATTTATTGTTTAATTTTGTTCAGTTTGTATACTCGTAGATGTATTTTGGAGTATTTTATTTAGAATAATATAAAATTTTATAAAAATCAGAGCCCTTGGGGGGGGGGGGGCAAATGTCCCCCCCCCCAAATGACGCCACTGCTGTCTGGAATCCCCGCCCCTTGACTTTCAGATTATCAATATTGACATTTATCAACACCTCTGACCTCTCGGCCAGAGGAGGTTTTATAACTTTTTTTTTTTTTTTTTTTTTTTTTATTTATTAGGCAATAGGGTTTTATAACTTAAATTACGATTTTATAGTTTTATAAAACTAAAATTTATTTCTTAAGATAGCAAATTTGCCAGATATGTTTGTACTTAAGATTGGGCAAAATTGCACCCCTCTGGAGTCGAACTAGGACCTACACGCTTTCGCGGCGGGTGGATTATGAATATTTATCCTAGGGGCCAGGGGCGTATATAAGGGGGGGCCGAGGGGGCCCGGGCCCCCCGAAATTTCCCAAACACATATACATATATAGGGATATACAGACATCAGCGCAACAAATTTTTCCGCAGGATGGAAAACTTTGGTTCAGCAAAAGAAAAAATGTTCCGCAAAAAATTTCGTGTGAAAAAAATTTAGTTTCTTGAAAAAAAATTTTCCGCAGAAAAATTTTTGAGTTCGGGCCCCCCCCGAAAAAATTTCTATATACGCCCCTGCTAGGGGCCCTCTACCTAGTTAAAATTTATTTTTGTTGCTATTTTGATTGACCCTCATAGTAATATACGTATTTACGCATAAAATACGCAATTATCAAATGGTTTTATAAAATTGAGATTTATTTTTAGATATAGATCTACTCTATTTTTCTATACCTTTTATTAGAAAATGAAATTGCTAGTTTTCTTTATAAAATGGGGAAATGTTAATGGAAATTCATCGTTAATGTAATAGAAGTTAATATCTCACTCATCGTCCACCCTTCCTTTTCTTGGAAAACATTATTTTATCTATACTAGGAAAATTAAATGGGCTTATTTCGTAAAAGAGGGTAAATAAACAAATAAATAAATACAACTTAGTTGATTATTAGGTCTAAATAAAATCAAAGTTAGATGAATTATTAAATTATATTTCAAAGGCGATTCGATTATTCATAAAGACATTATTTACCTTCAGGTGAAAGCAAATCAGGTTCTAATTAATTTTATGACAAAAATTTATTCAAATACAAATAATGAAGGGAGAGAGGATGTCAGCCAAGAAAGGAGCCTCTATCGAATAAAAATCTCCACTAAGAGGCTCCTTTCTTGGCTGACCTCCTCTCTCCCTTCATTATTTGAATCGCTGAACAGCCACTTCTCTTATCAACATTTATTCAAATATTTCTGTAAAATGAAATATTTATCTTAATTTTTTCACATATAATTCAATTAAGTTAGTAATTTAATTACCAAAAATAATAAATAAATGACTTTTCACTGAAGTATTTTTTTACATAATATAGATCTGGCAACATTTCGATTTAACAGCTGAGTTGATCTTGCTGTAGTGTTCAGATGTATTTTATTTATAATATTACAATGAATAATGTAAATCAGTTTAGACACAATGGGCTATTTCGAGCAAAAATATCGTGAATTAAAAAAAAAAAAAAAAAATGTAAGCGAAAGCGTGAAAAGCGTTGCCACATTGTTCCGAGTCCCGTGAATTACTTATTTTCAAAACAACTTTAAAGACTTAAGTTTATGAATGAATAAAATTAAAATAATTATTTAAAGAAATTCATGATACTTTTTACTCATATTAAAAAAGAAATGTAATTGTAGGCTAGACTAATAAGAAGAGTTAGAGAGAGAGGGGTGCGATGATGTAAAACACGTAAATAAAATCCAACTTTCATCCCTTACGCCATACAAAGTTCAACTCTCAATGAGACTATTAAAAACAAACATGTCAAAGTTGGTTATGGAGTTTGCTAAAATTCTTCCCCTCCCCCCTTCACTCCTCCTTTTCTTGAGATGTCGTTGGAGGTGGGGGACACCAGCAAAGTGAGAAAGGGGGACTTAATTGAAATATGATGTTGTGAAAGATGAAATTTAATGCATTCCCTATCATTTGTTGTTGTTGTTCCGATGTCTGTATCTATTTAAGCAGTTCAGAAGCCATAGCGATTAAGTCCACTGGTTTTGAATTTCTTAAATTTTAGTGTCAAAATGTTTAAAATATATTTTAATAGTTTGAAAATTGATATCGGAAATATTTAATAGAAGGTTTCACATACTGAGTAATTTATATAATTATTATCGTAAGGAAAAATAAATATAGCATTTTGTCACAATACAAAATTATTGGAATGAAAATCGCGATCAAGTTCCATATTTGTTCCCGTAATCAGGGGCGAATTTAACCGTTAGGCATTTGCCGCTCCTAGGCAGTGAACTCTTCCCCCCCCCCCCCCGTCAATCACCCCAACAACCAAATGGCTTAAATAAGAATGCCTGGACCCTAATATAGATAAATAAATGGCCTAAGTTGCCGAAAAGACTGTGTGAATGGGAGTGTAAATGAGAAAAAAGTGTGAATGTTTAAAAAAAAAAAAATCACCCCAACACTGAGAAACACCATAACACGCCAGTGGACCTGTGCGACCAGTCACACCAGATGTTTTTTCACAAATTACCGCCCCTAAAATTTGCTGCCCCAGCGCGAGTCAGTCTCTTAGGAAATATGCCCCTGCATATAATTTCCTAATTTTATCATTAGATGAGTAGCAGATTCTATAATTTTCAGTTTTTTTTTTTTTTAATTTATTAAATTAAGTTTAACTAAGTAACTTAATTGGACATAAATTTGTTACGCCATTGCTTTTGGTTTTTGAAAGGCTCATTTGTGTTTCCCCTTATTTATTTACATAGATTTTTTTTTTTTTTGATTAATTGATGATAGTGATGATGATGACATCTTTCTTTCAAACAAAAAAATGTCGAAACAGGATGTTTGTGAATCAATTAATTAAAAAAAATATTCTATATTGATTGTCAGAAAAATACATCAATAAACAACACAAGTATGTAATTTATTAATGAAGTTGCAATAAATCATTTCTTATTCCGATGAAAATCATTTTTTTTATTCGTACATCGAACATAGTAAAATAGAAAACTCGTATGAAGATAAGACATATTCAATTAAAAATAAAAATATTAATTTTTAACATGAAATTGATTGGTACAAATCAGAAAAATAAACATTAAAACAAAATCTGAGACTAGTTGCATATTAAGCTAAATACAAAAAATTCAGAAACGGAAATAATTTCTCCAGTTGTCATGTTATTATTATTTCCTTTGCGTATGAGGTAAATTAATAATGTTTATATTAATTTATATTTATTTTAATCCTCTGAGATAAATAAGTTTAAGCCTCGTTTGAATCCTTTGAACAAGAGTTGGATAAACCCTGAGAACAAGTTGTGAAATTTAAGCCAGAGAAGTTCCGAGTCGCTATTAAATCATTCTCTTTAGCCTAATCATGACAAAACTCACGGGGTCATTAATTCGATTCTCAACCAATTTTTGAATTTCTTCTAAAAAAGAAAATAAATAACATTTTAACTTACTTGTTAGTACGTAACCAGAATAGCTTTTGAACAAAATCGGTCAAAAAGTACCAAAACTTTATTAAAAATATAAATAAAAGAAAATTGGCAAATTATGCTTTATTTTTAAATGGAGCTACAGAATATACTTAGAATTACAGACAGAAAAACAAAAGTATTCATAAATCATAACAGAATATATTTGGTATATTTTGGTTCAGAAAATATTTTTTAAATAAATATAAAGTTATATTTAATATTTACAAAAAAAATTTTCAATATTTTTAAATTTTGAGGCCACTTCTATACCGGGACCCTTAGTGTGCCTAGTGGGTGATCCGACATTGCATAAATCACTTATTTTCTAGATGCTCTTTAAAATGTATATTCTCATTTTGCCCAAAACTGTTTGACCCTTTACTCTTGTACATTTTATCAAAGGTAAGAGAAAAAATCTGATGTGACAAGCACAGAGCACAACTTTCGATTACCGAAGGTAAGAGAAAGTTGTGTGCTGTGCTTGGGGGTCCAGGCATTCTTATTTAAGCCATTTGGTATCCAAATGGCTCAAATAAAATCATCGGACTGCCTGGGATACGAACCCGCGACGTTCGGTATACTAGGTTAGCACGCTAACCCCTACACCAAGTCCCGAGGGCATATATTAGAATTCAAGATGTAAAATTTATAGGGAATATAAATTTTAAAGACCATCTAAAAAATAATTGATTTTTGAATTTTAATCAAAACCGTTGGAGCAAATCTTGAGAAAATCGAAAAATTACATCAGTAAAGTACTGTCACTCTTGGGCTAATTTTGTCCAAAAGCTTCGTGTCACGTCCTATGGGGTACTTAACTTAATACAAAATTTCACCTCCTAGCTCTTTTCGTTCTTGAGATATTTTGCTCACAGACACACACGCACACACAGACAGACCATGTCGCGAAAACCATTTTTTTGGATTCCGGGGACCTTAACACGTGTATATCCATGAAAATCTCGACATCAAATTTTTGTCATAAATCCAATACTTTTTCTCTCTATATATTAACATATATAGAGGTAAGAGAAAGTAATAGTTATCATGGAAAAAAAAATAAAAATATTTTTTTTTTATGTTTATAAATTTTCCATCGAATTCTAATGTACCGTATTTCCGGAAACTAAATACCTGGTATAGTCTCTATGTCGATACAACAAATCTGGTTAAACACGCACAAAACACTTCTTTTGCTTACCGAAGATAAGAGAAAATTGTCTACTGTGCGACCAGTCCCACCAGATTTTAATAAATTGAAATGAATTTGATAAAAAAAAGTAAAATTCTATTTTTGATTACCTATATTATTTAACTATTAACTACCCAACAAAATACATAAGAAAAAGTGAGCTCAATTTTAACTACCTGACTCCCCTTTTATTTAAATAAAATAGGACCGTCCACCTTCCCCCTTAACAATAATTAATATTAGAGAAGAGTAGGTACCCTCCCCTCCTTTCCTCTTTTAATCACATTAAAATATAGAATTGGCAATCACCCTCTCTCCTTTCCCTCTCTCTCCTTACTAATTAGCCAATCACATGGTTGTATTCTTTGGCGCCATAAGGCCTAGAAAACAACGCTAGGCTTGACTAGACAGCTCAGTAGAGAGGAGACCTTTGTGAAGAACCTGTGTAACTTTTTGCAAGAATCTCCCAAGCCGTCTCAGTTTATGTTCAACCATCTTGGCAGCTGGTCAGCTCTCTCTCACTCTCCACGTTTTTCGACATTTTTACCGAGGTATTTTACTTCGAAATTGCTAATTATTTATTAACTATTCTCTTTAATCATTTAATATTTATAATTGATAAAAAGATTCAAGAATTTGTAGATATTAATTTATTTATCAAAATCAACTATTACAAACAACACTTATTTTCCGATGCTAGATTACATCTTTTAAGCTCAATTAAAAGAAATGAATATTTTAAATGAATTAGATCTTTTATAAAGAATACAGAATCTTATTTAGTTTTGGACATAGGGCTACTTATCCATAGCCTACTTATACATGTTCAGCTCACTATACTCTTTTTATAAACGTACAATTTGTTGAATATTAAATTAGTAATTGAGAGCTAAAAAAAAACAAAACCAAAAAAAAAATTTAATTTTTATTTTTTTTTATTAAAAAACCCCAAAAAATGGAAAAGTAAAATTTTTTTTTTTTATTAGGATATTTTTATTTGAGATTCAAAGTGCAGTGGTTATTTTATTTGCTGTTTCCTTCTCATACCCTGAGGCAATACAAAATCACTTTTCACCTATGATCACATTTAGGCTCGAAGAATATTGAAATTATATTTTTAACAGCAGAGAATATTAAAATATTAAAAATATTTTTCAATCGACATTGATAGCAAATCTTTCACCAAATTTTTAATCCAATTTTCAAATTTAATTTAATTAGTTAATTTCATATTATGACTGAAAGAAATCACACCAGACACAAACTTACATACACACAGCAATCCAAATATTAAATGAAACAAAAAATATATTTTCTGAGTTGCAAATATTTTTTTATTTGTGTTTCAATTAATTATAGCTTATATCATTTAACAAATTTGTGAATATGTTTATTTGTTGGCGTGCCAAACGCTCTATCATATATCATAGTCAAATCCCTTAATCATCATAAAATTAATTATTAATTATATTTTTAACATGTCCTTTTTTAATTTTTTAAAATAATTTTTTATTATTTTTTGCCTTTACCTCTCTCATCTCTTTCGAGTCTGAACCTGTCTGAGTTTTTGTTTACTTAATGATATTATTCTATAAACACGTTACTTTTAGAAAAAGGGCATTTTTATAATTGTCCTTCTTGGCTTCAAGGTTAATTAATGAATTCAAATATATCTTATTAGTCTTCTTTATTTCTCCTTTATCTTTAGGTCTCATTCCATTTAATCTCAAAATCTGGTGTGACTGGTCGCACCAGATTTTTTGTGTTGACATTTTAGTTTCCGACAGTACGGTATACTAGGATCCAAGATTTTTTTTTTAAACACTAACACTTTTTTTTCTCATTCACACTTACACACACATTGACACAGTCTTTTCGGCAACTCAGGCCATTTAAGACTTTGACGATATCTGTTATTAATTAATATACATATTAGGGTCCAGGCATTCTTACTTAAGCCATTTGGTATCCAAATGGCTTAATTAAAATCATCGGACTGCCTGGGGTCCGAACCCGCGACTTTTAATATACGAGGTTAGCACACTAACCCCAAAACCAAGCCCGCGCGCTAGGATCCAAGATATTAATTTTTTTTTTTTAGTCTTTTCGGCCTATACTATACTCATTATTGAAATACTATACATATATAAATAATATAATAATAAAAATAATATACAAATATATGGGGGTCCAGGCGTATTTATTTATACAATTTGGTATCCAAATGAGTTAATTAATTAACTGCCCAGGGTTCGAACGCTCGCCCCTTGGCTTTTAGATTACTATTTTTTTTAATTTTGGCCTTTCGGCTATTGAGGCCATTTAGTGAGTGGTCTAATACATAGTACATTTATTTTTATTGAAAAATACCGACGGCTACCGGGGGACGTTCCACATCCTATTCTTACGAAGTACAAGAGTAAAGTCCTTTCTTTCTCTCCGTTTTTTTCGATACTTTCTTGATATTGTATTACTTTTTCTTACCTATATAGGCTTATATATAAAAGTGCCTCCCGCAAAATGATCCGTTTCTCTGTTTGTGGATGTGTTCAATTTAAAGCCAGAAAGGAGTAACCTATATATCTTAGATACTTTCCTGAGGCGAGACAATATGCTTTTAAATAAATATGTCAAAAAGTAGGGCTACTGGTACTTTACTGATGTACTTTTTTTAGTTTTTCTCAAAATTCGCTCTAACGACTTTGATTAAAATTCATAAATCAATTATTTACACTATTTTAAGTGGAAAAGTTTCCAATGTTCAAATAAATTATTTATCTCTTGTTGAATTGAAACGAAATCTACTCTATTAATATCATCATGTGTAATATGATCGAATTTTTCTGATTGTTGGTTAAAAGCCTATAAAAGTTGTTTCTTTAGAAAATTCAAAATACAAATATTTGTATTCTTCTCAAAACACCTTCTTTTGTTGAAGATTTAAACTAAATTCATGTTTTGCTGTTTATATAACGACATTTTCGAGAGGATTTTGATATCAGTTTTTTTTTTTTTTTTTTTTTTTTTTTTTGAAAATAAAATGTTTTCCTATTCGGATAGAAATCCGTTAATCGCTTCATCCTTCTGTCTGCCTGTCTATCTCGGTATGGATTTGTACTTTCTTGTAGAATCTTGAAATAAAATTTTAAATATAACCTTAGAAAAATATTTTTCTTAAAATACTAATAATAAATGATTAATAGTCTACAATAACCGTTCGAAATAAATCCTTCAGTGAACAATTTTTTTTTCTCTTTCCTCCACTGTTTTCAGAACAAAAATAAAAAAATTATTTGTTATTCAGTTCTCATGAAATTTTTTATTATTTAAATCATATTTGGTAAAAATTGATTAAAGTAAACAATTAATATTGTGTCTCACTCACATCTTGTGAGTAGTTGGATAGCGAGAACCAGTTTCAAGTTAAGGTTCAATCTCTCTTTGGAGAAAATACCCAAAGGAAAAGAGAGGAGAAAAATATTTTTAGTTTTTCCATTTCGAGATTTTGATGGAAATACACGTTTTGAGGTCCCGTGAGTCCAAATAAGTGGGTCCCGCAAATTGGTCGGTCTGTGCGTCTGTGTGTGGCGATTTTAAGCATAAAAGAAATTAGCTACAAGGCTGAAATAAGCTTTTGAACAAAATTGGCTAAAAGTACTAGTACTTTACTGAAGTACTTTTTCAGTTTTTTTTTTTGAATTTCTCAAAATTTGGTCTAACGATTTTGATTTAAATTCATAAATATACTCTTTTCTCTTCTCTCTAAAGATTCTCTTTAAATAGTAAGCTTATATTAATAAGTTTTTTCTTAAAACCTGTTTGAAGTAGGTAACATTATTTCCAATGCAAGCATTCGTAGCTCAGCACCATCTATGAAATCGCAATGGCTTGGAACTAATGTACAGTGAGGGGCAATATTAAGTCCCACCCATGCGTTTTATACTTGTGATTATTTCATTGTTTTTAAAAAAATATTATATATTTTTTAATGGAAACTTTCATGGTTCAAACCTAGAAAATTTCCAATAAAGATTTTTCTTTTCTTTTATAAAAACAATAAAATAATCACAAGTAGAAAACGCATGGGTGGGACTTAATATTGTCCCTCACCGTACCATGGGGAACTAAATATATCTTAACACAAAAAATCTGCTGTCACACCAGATTTCTCTCTCCCTATCTGACTTGACTTTGTGCATTATATTTTCCTCCCTTAAGTTAATCTTCATTCCCTCTTCTAAACAAGTTCCTTATTTGAGATCAAGGGACAGTTCAGATCCTACGACGGACCAGCTTGTTCTTTACCTCTTCTATTTTGATATTTCCACCGGTCCATTAATGAGAGTATAGGCGAGAAAAAAGAATTGGTTTAAAAATTACCACGAATGTCTAAATAGCCGAAATATTTTTAAAATTCCAAGGGAATCCCGACAATATAGCAATAACGGCGTAATCTCTTCCTCTCTGTCTGCTTGCTTGTTTGGACAAAATCCCTAAAGCAAGAGAGAAGAGAAAAAATCTTTTCAGTTTTTTTTTTCTATGCATTTCTGATGAATCTGCATTTATTTTCTCTCTCTGGCTCTTGACTTTGTGCATATTTGAAATCGACGGTTGTTTTTGATCTTTTTTTTTTTTTTTTTTTTGATTTGACGACGACTCTTCATGATAAAAATAATAATCTATTCCCTTAGTTCACAAGTTTATATTATTATAATAGAGTATATATATATTTATATATTTATAATTCTGTCTGTGTATTGTTGGGAAATGAAAAAAAAAAAACAACTTCCTTTGATATTTAACGTTTCGTTTCAAATATAAATATTCAATCTGCCCCCACCCCCTCTACTCCTGGGTGCAAATATTTAAGTTTTTACTTTCTCTTATTTTTATTTTTGCCTGTTGGCCATCAAAAAAAATATTTTTAAAAACGAAATTATAGGGAACATTCTACAGACGTTTTTCATAATCCATTTGTTGGCTTTTTTCCATAATTCTGATATGGTTAATAAAGACTCATATATTATAACCAGGGGTGTACCCTAGTGTATAGAAATTTTTCCGGAGAGGGACGGGTCGAAACCTCTTTTAAAGTAAAAATTATTTATATAGAATAGGTCAAATTTATTTGCGTATTACAGTATATTCAAATAAATGGATTTATTAAATTTTTTTTTATTAAATTTTGTTTTTTATAGTGAAACTTTTATTCCATCGCCTCAAATTTTTCCCCATCTATTACATGTCGCATTACAAATCGTCATGTCATCGACGACTCACACCAGGTTTCTTTATACCCGAGATTGCGCTACTGTCGCTAGAGCTCTAGTGAAGGTGTGGGCAGGGTGGGAGGTCACCAATTCATTAGTGTCGTTTCGTTTTTTAATTAAAATAATATTTATATTTTTTCGTTTATATTTATATATTTTTCATATATTTATTAACTATACTTTTTTTTAGTTAAATGCTTACGATCCGAAAAAAAGTTTCACTTGCATCGTGGTTTTTTTTTTTTTTGTTAGTTTTCGAAACATTTTTTTAATTAAAAATTATTTATAAAGAATAGGTCAAAGGTTTAAAAAAAAAAAAAAAGTTCAAAAATAACTAAAAAATCATTAATTTTTAATTTAATAATATTAATATATAAAAATATTAAATTTAAACTGGTATTCTTTGACCCTAGTTGAAATATCATGCTAAAATTAGCTAATATTAAAAATATATCAATTCAAAGGGGTAAAGGTATAAAATGGAAGAGAGATAAGACGGCAAATAGGAGACTTCCAAATCCCTAAACAATCATTGTTATTCAGATATAAAATTACTTAGAGATCTTTTTTTTTTTTAACAAAAAAAACACTCACACTTTTCTCATTCACACTCACACTCACACACACATTCACACAGTCTTTTCGGCAACTCAGGCCATATAAGACTTTTTACGATATCCGTTATTGATAAATATAGGCCTACATATATGGGGTCCTTATTTAAGCCATTTGGTATCCAATTGGCTTAAATAAAATCATCGGACTGCCTGGGGTCCGAACCCGCGACGTTTGGTATATGAGGTTAGCACGCTAACCTCTACGCCATGCCCCGAGGGCTACTTAGAGATCTAATATTTAATTATTATTTAAAACTCCCTCTTAAATAGACGTGGTTGGCATATAATCATAAAATTTTCGGTCAAAAAAAGAAAAGAAATTTCTCAACATAAAAGAGTTGAAGATCCCCATCTAAGGCAACAAAATGAATGAATATAAGTGTTATATATAACATTAAGAAAATCACTTTTCTTTCTTCTCTCTTCGCCAAAATTTAATAATCGAAATGCAAATTATTTTCTTTAGTGATTAAAATAAATAATGAATAGCTATGATACAATCAGAAAACAAAAGAAGCTTTTCTGAATGAATGGATGCTACTTTAAAAATAATAATAATAATAATAATTAACAATTTATAATAAAACGAAATATTATTATATTGTATGGGACGTTTATTATCCTTAGGGAACAAAGGGTTTCTCCCCCGAGTGATGTATGACACAAGTTAAGGGCTAAGCGTTTTCAGGGCTGGCTGCCATTTATTTCCCTCCTATTGGCCCTTTTGCTCTCCCTCTCCCTCTCTCTCTCGCTCTCTCTCTCTCTTTGGCTGTTTTCTTGCATTGCAAACAATCTGCTTTATCTCTTTGCCGATACTTACTCGAAAAGCCCTGCTGGACATCAGACGAGCTTCCCAAAAGGACTGACTGACACTTGTGGGAAAATAAAAATCTCGTGTCAGGATACTTAGACTTCTCTTACTGTGACTCTACATCCTATATTTGAAACGATGATTTTTAATTCAAAAAATTATTACATTTGTTCTGGATAAATACTGCTTTTTAAAGTCTTTTTTTGACTTGTTCCTATTTTCCCTATTCAATAATATAATTATATATAAATTGAGTAAGAACTATGGCTGAAAGCTTAATGTTAATGGGATCAGAAGAAATAACAAGACTTGGGCAGACACTTTTATTTTATTTAAATTAACACTATCACGGCTGTCGTTTTCGACGCAAGGTCTAGATCAGTGATTCCCAATCTGGGGGCGATCTCCCCCAAGTGGGCGATTTGGGTTATCAGGGGGGCAATTAATAAGTGGAGGGCGATTGGGGGGCGATGACTATTCATAGGGGAAAAAATTATTAGAGTTTACTAAAATTAAAAAAAAAAAATCAAAATCCTATTTAGAAGATATCCAGTATAAAAAGAGAACAAATAATTGTCATAAAAATAAAAAAGTCTGAAGATAATTCCAATCAAGAATCGAAACGTCACTTTTGAAAGATCCATTTTTGTTATTTTCTTCATAAAAATAAAATTATTATATTAGATTTTTAAAAGATTTGGGTAGAGATAAATGAAATGGGGTCGAAAGGTTTTAGTCAACCTCCAGAAAGAGGGCGATAGGCTACAAAAGGCTGGGAAACACTGGTATAGACCATCTTCAGAGCCGCTTGGCAATCATTTCATTCCATTTGCCAGACAATCAAATTTTGACCTTCCTTAATATTGCTGAAGTTTTACATTCTAAAGACAATTTTTATGTTTATACTTAATTATTTATTATATTTTGCCTTTTTATTATATTCTTTCGTGTTTAATATGGCCTCAGATCCTGATACTTCTCTGACTGACTAACAGAAGAATTATAAATAATATAAGGTATAAAGGCTTATTATTCAAATACTATTTTTTATTCAAAAATAATATTTGAGAATTAAAGTTACTTTGGCCTCTTAATGGGTCATATAATATACTCTGAAACCTAATAAACATTCAGATTATCGTGGAATAACCTAATTTTACATAATATAATAATAAAGAATTATTAAGATGTGTGAGCCAGGTGTGAGCTGGTCGTTATACCGATAAGCACGAAATTGCTTTATATTGTCGATTCAATAGCTCATTTTTCATTTAATAATACAGTAAATACAATAAAAATATTTAGTCAAATTCTTTTTTTTTTTTACATTTAACAATCAAGCCATAAAAAGAGAGAGATTTTAATAAAAAAAATAAAAAAACTAGGTCATTGAGCAGGGTCGGAGTTAGGGGTATTGGATTCAAAGCCTCTCCTTCCCACCCTGAAATATTTTATTAATATTATTAATTATCAAGAAAATAGGGGTTCTAATTTTTTTTTTTTTTACTGAGTATGTAAATTCTAAAAATCTCATATTAAAAATTAACTCAATTTAACTTTTGAAAATGAAATGAGATCTCTGCTCTCATATAATACGTAATATAAGAATGTAATGTAAATATGCTTATTATACTCATGCGTATGAGAAGAAGATGGATTTCGAAATGATATTAATTGTGATATGTATTTAACAATGTTTGCATACAGGAATAATAATAATGAAAGAGAGAGAGAGAGAGTACATGATTGGGCTTGTTTCTAGTTTAATGGTTCATTTAATAACATGATTGATTGTTGGGAAAATTCGCATGCATTGTGTCAATTATGAAAATGAGTTTGGAATATATGAAGTAAAAATCATATCATACGTATATTTTGATAGAAAATGTAAATTTGATATGAATTTTAATTTAGGTAACAAATTTTATTTTATTTTTTTATGATAGCCTAAAATTATATTGTTCTGTTCATTTCCAATTAAAATTTAAAAAATATATCCTACATAGAAGACTGCAATAATTCGAAGGGCTTCATCCATTTGCCAAAACCTGAACCTCTTGAATTGACTGAGAATTTATGTGAAGTTCCCTTCTTGTTAACAATTAAAAATTTCTCAATAGGAATGCGGACTAGGATAATTATTCTCATGGGCATACTCAAAAATTTATAATGAATGGAAGGGAGCTATAATAGTTTCCCTCCCCTTCTCTAGAAAGATATACATGGAGGGAAAGCTTGAAGTAAATATCTTAAGTGCTACTTAATTTGCACTAAACTTCAGAAGATTTGAACTAGGGGATTCTAAGAAAATCATGGTTCTCTATTATTTAGCCTTTTTTTACCATCTCCTGGGGAAAAATTCATTTCAAATTTTAATATTTTCTTAACACCTTGTTTAAATTCATTTTTATGCGAATAGTGATTTTAAATAAAAAATTGAACACCTTTTGACTGAAATCATATTTTTACTTTCTCTTACCTCTATATATGTTAATATATAGATAAAGTATTGGATTCATGTCAAAAATTCGATGTCGAGATTTTGATGGATCTTCACGTTTTGAGGTCCCCTGAATCCAAAAAAGTGGTTTTCGCGACATGGTCTGTCTGTCTGTGTGTCTGTGAACAAAATATCTCTAGAACGAAAAGAGCTAGGAGGTTGAAATTTTATATTTAAGTTAGGCATCCCCATGGGACGTGACACGAAGCTTTTGAACAAAATCGACCAAAGAGTACTAGTACTTTACTGATGCACTTTTTCAGTTTTTTTCGATTTTCTCTAAATTTGCTCCAACGATTTTTTTTAAATTCAAAAATCAATTATTTTTTAGATTATCTATAAAATGTATATTCTCATTTTGTGATTGAAATCTTCTGAAGACCACTTTACTCTTGTACTCCATAGAAAAGATAGGAGAAATGGTTGCCATGCTAACAAAATATAAATATTTTCACATATAAATGTTACATCTTGAAAATCGAATGTACCGTACTGTCGGAAACTAAATACATGTCGACACAAAAAATCTGGTGTGACAAGCACAGTACACAACTTTCGATTACCGAAGGTAAGAGAAAGTTGTGTGCTGTGCCCAGTCACACCAGATTTTTTAAATGTAATTTCTGTAATGTCTCCTTAGGGCATTTGACTTTATAAATTTAATTAAGATGTAAGTAGTGGCTGTGTATGTTGATTAAAGAAGATATGGAAGCAGAGGCAGCCGAAAAATAAAATTCTCTGAATGCTTAACCAAACGTCTCCGGCTGATTTGTTAAGGATTCAGAGAATTTTATTTTTTGGCGGCCTCTGCTTCCATATCTCCTTTAAATTTAATTAAGATATAATTTACTAAAATACAAGATATCGATGGCGTTCAACGGTCTTGTTTGTTTGTTTATTCCGATTTTCAGCACTGCTTTGCTTAGCAACATCGAAGGCAGTTGTCCCAAGGCCCACCTGCATTTTTACTTTCTCTTATCTATATATGTAATATATATATATAGAGAGAGAAAGTATTGATTTCATGTCAAAAATTTAGTGTCGAGATTTTGATGAATATACACGTTTTGAGCTCCCTGAATCCAAAAAAGTGATTTTTCTTACATGGTCTGTCTGTCTGTCTATGTGTGTGTCTGTGAACAAAATATCTCAAGAACGAAAAGAGCTAGGAGGTTGAAATTTAATATTTAAGTTAGGATCTTCCTGAGACGTAACACAAAGCTTTTGAGCAAAATTGGCAAAAGAGTACTAGTACTTTACTGATGTTGGCTACTTTTTCAGTTTTTTTTTTTTTTTTTTTTTTTTTTGATTTTCTCAAAATTCTCCCCGACGATTTTGATTAAAATTCATAAATCAATTATTTTTTAGATGCTCTTTAAAAGGTATATTCTCATTTTGCCCTCTTATGAAGACCACTTTACTCTTGTACTTCATAGGAAAGATAGGAGAACTGGTTGCTAATTGTTGTTTATAAATTTTACATCTTGAATTCAAATCTACCGTACTGTCAGAATCTAAATATGTGTTGACACAAAAAAATCAGGACCTTCACGCTTTCACGGCGGGTGGACTACCCTTACCCTAGGGCGCTGGCTTAATATAAAAGTATCTTTTAAAGTCTAAGACTTAAGATGCCGAAGAAACTCAAAAAAATTATCTTTGTCTTCCAACACGATCCAATTAATTACAGAAATCTATATAGGAGTATAATGACTGAAGATACCATATATTTATATTCTCGAATGTGATTATCATTGAGGCTGGTCTTGGCTTTATATGCTGTTATTAACGATAGGATCGTGATAAACCCTAGAGAGAGAGACAGAGAGGAAATGGCGGTTTTCGCATATGTCGGTCGCTGGCGGCTTTGATTGGAAGCAGAGATGGGCGCTAGCCGCTCTCCTTAACGACATAACTTGGTGGCCGATGTCCCATCCCCCATTAGCAAAAGGGGATTGGTCCAGATGCTCATTAGGGGGACGACCGAGTAACGAGCATCTCTCGTCCCTCCAATTGTGTGCAGCTACTGCTGTTGCTGCCCTTTTGTTCTACTCTCTCCAGAGGTAGGGGGGGGGGGGGGGGCGAATCGATTCTCTCTCTTTGTGTTAAAGCGTAACTAACCTAGGGAATTTCCCTTTCTATTAAATATTATATTTATTTTCTAGACCAACAGAAAATACTTGTAATAAGATTATTTATTTAACATCTTCCATTTTAAACTACGATTTTATTTGCAAAACGTTATAATTTATTTCACGGGATTTTTTAAGATCACGTCTCTCTCTCTCTCTCTCGCTTTTTCTGTACACGACTTTTGACTTAACGTACGTAACCAAGACAATAAAATGAAATGGTGTTTGTTGCTCTGAGGTTCACCACGTACTCTTTTACGAAAAACAACAATTTTTTTTTTTTTTGCTGATAAATAGGTCACCTACCATCATCATATATAATATTAAATAAATAAATTTTACCCACCTGCTTTGTTTTTAATAAAAAAAATATGGTGTGACTGGCGCACAGCACACAACTTGCTCTTACCTTCGGTAATCGAAAGTTGTGTTCTGTGCTTGTCTCACCAGATTTTTTGTGTCGACATATATTTAGTTCCCGACAGTACGGAACATTTGAATTTAAGATGTAAAATTTATAAGGGAAAATATTTACCCCCCAAATATTTTGCTACCATGGCAACCATTTCTCCTATCTTCCCTATGAAATACAAGAGTAAAGTGGTCTTCAGAAGATTTCAATTGCAAAATGAAAATATACATTTTAAAGAGCATCTAAAAAATAATTGATTTTTGAATTTAAAAAAAATCGTTGGAGCAAATTTTGAGAAAATCGAAAAAAAACTGAAAAAGTACATCAGTAAAGTACTAGTATTCTTTGTCCGATTTTGATTAAAAGCTTATTTTTCCGGTCCCGGGGGGTGTTTAACTTAAATATAAAATTTCAACCTCGTAGCTCAATTCCTTCTTGCTTAAAATTGAACACACACAGACACACAGACAGACCATGTCGCGAAAACCACTTTTTTGGATTCAGGGGACCTCAAAACGTGAAGATCCATCAAAATCTCGAGATCGAATTTTTGACATGAATCCAATACTTTCTCTCTCTATATATAGGCTCTATTACATATATACATAGGTAAGAGAAAGTAAAAAAAAAAAAAAACAACAACACATTACTCCAAAAAAAAATTGCACCAAGAGAGATTTGAACTCAAGTTTATTGCATTTCACTTGCTGTCATAAGGTCTAATTCCACTAGGTCGTGCCCCTGCCGTGCCATAGTGGAAATTGAAACGGCCTCTCCAATGCTATTTAAATAGCAAGTCCGTTTGAGCGATTAGGGCTGATGGCATCGCACGGCAGCGGCACGACCTAATGGAATTAGACCTCTACTGACTCCTTTACTCTCTCGGCCACTTTGCTTCATGATATTTCCAAACTTTTTGAAGCTATTTAAATGGCACGTAGTACTATTATTATTATTATTTTTTTTTTTTTTCTTCTTAATAAAAGGACATTTATAAATTGTAAAAAAATGTATAATTAAAAGTAATTTATAAGTTTAAAAAAAAGTTAATTAATTTATATCTAGAGTTTCAAACCAGTAGACAGCGTAACATATTTTTTGTAGGAAAACAGCCTAGTGGAGCCATCTAGCCACTTATCATCTGAATTAAAAAAACTTGTAAACAAAAATAGAAGAGGGAGCGGGCAGCCAGGAAGTAAGCCTCTACGAAATGAAACTCAAGAGGATGGCGATATTTAATTATAGCCGAAACTGTCTCCACTACTCTTGAGATTCATTCGTAGAGGCTTACTTCCTGGCTGCCCGCTCCCTCTTTTATTGTTGATATACAACAGCCACTTCACAAATTGTAAACTTGTAAACATTCTCCCCCCTGTACAATACTATAATAATGTTTCATAAAGGGCCTTCCTTCTTTAGAGAGTTTAAATTTGAATTTAATGATTTATTTATTTAAAAAAATCATTTTGGTTGCCGTTCAGGGTCCAAGTAGCAGTTAATTGTGACACCGCCTGAACATTAAATTGTTTATGCATTTATTAGCTTTTTTTTTTACTTAACATGTAAAGAAATGTATAAAAAATATAGTAGGGTTAATTCTGTCGAGATCATAATAGCTATATATTTCTTTTGCTATTATACTTTAAGCAGTCGACTAGAATCTAATTTACTTTATTCTTTTTGTTTCAGGTATGTAGCCGAGTCTCCATTGCATGCGATTGATTCACTCACTCCGGCATAATGTAAGTTTTGTTCATCAAATTTAATAATTTTCAATTACGTTTCTTTTAATTTAATTTATACAAAATAATTTCTTAAAGAGTGTTGACTTTTGGACATTTTCCAAAAAAAAAAAAACCCCCCCCCCCCCCCCTATCTTTTGATAAGACCCTGGTATATTTTAAAAATAAAATAAAATTGATATATTATGTAGAATTTAACAATTTTTTTTTTTGTACAAAATGCTCAAATTTTACTAAAAAAAGGATTGGGATCCTATCCGATTTACAAAAAAAGTTTTTTTTTATCTAATTCTGGTTTTTAAACTCTATTTTTATATCCGAATCTTTTATCAAATTTTTTTTTCATTCAGATTTTTTTTTGGGAAATAGTTTCGGGGAAATTTTCTTTCTGTTGAAATTCATTTGAAGCCATATTTTTATGAAACAGTTTCCAGTTTCCAATAATAGTTAAATAAAATGGTGCAGATCCTTAGAGAAAATTTTAAATTCAATTTTAATCTTCAATTCCTTGTTGTCTGGCGGATTTCAACCCGATCCTAATTAATAACAACCATAAAAAGTAAAAAACTATAACAAATTGAATATTCAATTAATTAATTCTTTCAAATAGAAATATTACTGCGTTAGCAGAAATAAAATTTATTTCCAATATTTATTAATTTATTTTGTGGATTCCATTTATTGATCCCTTTTACCACTAGAGTGAGAGAGGTTCTCCTCAAATGTCAACCTCCTGTCAAAAGAATTTTACATTTTATTATACTTGTGAGTTGTTTAATAAAAAATAAAAAAAAAAGTAGAGAAATTAAATTGTTCAGAGAAAGAGAGGAAGGCAATGACCTCACTAGGTCACGGCCACTCCACACCCTCAACCCCTAGAGCAATTTCTATTTATTTTTTTTTAACTCAATCGATTCACATACACACATATAAGGACTACATTTATATATATAAACATTTTTATCGTATCGCAATAAAAAGTAGAGTAGTAGGTTATCGTATTTATATAATAATAATATAATCGGAATTCATAATTGGAAGATGATCATAAATTATTTGAAACGTTGCCAGTACGCAAGCAGTTTAAAATAAAATATGCATTTATTTCTTTTGTTCTGCCTTTTTTTATGGATTCATCGGGATTTTTTCTTTTAAAACTGCTTACGCAAAAAATTGATTAACCCCTCGCCTATCACAACAAAAGTAAGCAAATGTGATGCCCCCTAGGCTAATTGTATAATTCTTAAATTTCTCAATCTCTATGGCCTCGGATCCTGAAACAAATTTAAAATACCTTCCCACTAGCTACAGTATTTCATATACAGTATAAGTAAAATAAGGTGGCTCGCTTGGTGGTGGGCTAGGTTGTCGGCTTCTACAAAGAAGATCCCTGTTCAAATCCTGGGCGTGCGAGAATTTTTCATTAAATAAAAATATTTATTTAATGTAAACAAAAAAATTGGATTTTACCACAATAACCCCCAGGCAACTCTTTGAGGAGAGGGAGTTGCTGTGATATCCCGTCCTGTGGAAGGGACGTAAAGAAGATTCCCTCTCTGTGATGCATTCTTCGAAAGAAGTAGGCTACACGCCGGTGCTGAGGGAATCCTTCCTCAACTAGGACATCGTCCCTAGCATAGAAGAGGTTGGATAAACGAACGAGGTGAAACCAGAAATAAAGATTAGTTCGCTAGCTAAAAACGAACTCAGGAGGAGATGTTAGAGATAGGAAATAATGTAACTTCACGGAGGTACCGGTAGATGGTTACGGTTAAAGGCCTGTTAGGGGTGAGACTTTAAACGATACTTATATAATATTAATTACGATATATTTGTGCGAGACACATTTATTTATATTATTTGGTATCCAAACGATTTAAATAAATTCATTGATCTGAACCCTCTCCACGCTTCCTGGCTTTAAGATTATCCATATTAACATTTGTCAACGTCTCTAACCTTTTGGGCATAACGGGGGAGGGGGGAGGGGTGTTAATATCCTTAGTACAAATAACATTTTTTAAACTTTATTGTCATAGCGTGTAATGAATATCCCTACAGACAATCGGACCACCTAAATGATTATAGTCCAATAATAAATTTTTAATAATATGTATTTGAAAATTTAATATTTTTTTTATATATAGAAAAATTTCACCAATAGAGAGAGAGAGAGAAATAATAATGTATATTTTATTGATTTCCCATTTATCAAAGAACACCACCATAAGAACTACAAATAAAAACAAAATATAAAAATGTTTTAAATTTATTCTATTAAAACTTTTTTAGTTCAAGATTTTTTCTGGCAAATGGGATATTATTAAACATTAGGGAATTATTTATTACTCCCCAAGCTTTAGGAAGGGGACAAACTAACTTTGACTTTCATTAGGTAGAATTATATAGGTATTTCTAATATAATCTTATCCTATCTTCGTTAAATTATTATTTAGGGGTAAAAATAAATTTCTCGATAACCCCTAGAATCAATAGAGGATTATTTTTTCTCTTGTTTTAGAATTCATGAGTTCGATCTAAATTATATTGGCTACCAATGAATTTAGAAAGATATAGATACGGTATGACATTCGTAGAATTTTACTGGCCCGGTAGAATTTTAAAAATAACTGGTCTATATGTGATCGTCCACGATGAAAGGTACCAAATCTTCACCGGGGTCAAAATTTAGTTTTTATGCTTTCTGTACAGAACACATCCTGCTCAGCAAGCCGGTATTTTTAGGGGATTTTTAGAATTTGTTTATCATTTTTTGTTTGGAAAATATGAATTTTTAAAATTTTGGTTATGAAAAATTTAGTCTTGAGAAAAATCAATTTAAAGTTTGTTTTTTCAATTTTTTTTATATAAAATACATCGTTTCTGATGAGTAAAATTTCATCACATAAGATGAAGAATTAGAGAATCAGAATCAGTAATAAAAAAAAACTCGTTTTTTTTGAACTTGTAAAAAAAAACTGGTGTGACTGATCGCACCAGATTTTTGTGTCGAGATATATTTAGTTTCCGACAGTACGGTACATTTGAATTTGAAAAATTTACAAACTATTTGTTTATTTATATTTTGTTATCATGGCAACCATTTCTCCTATCTTTCCTAAGAAGTACAAGAGTAAAGTGGTCTTTAGAATATTTCAATGGCAAAATGAGAATAAACATTTTAAAGAGCATCTAAAAAATAATTGATTTTTGAATTTTAATCAAATAGTTGGGGCGAATTTTGAGAAAATCGAAAAAAACTGAAAAAGTACATCACTACTTGTGCTTTTTGGCCGATTTTGATTAAAAGCTTATTTTCACGCCCTAGGGGGTGCCTAACTTAAATATAAAATTTCAACTTCCTAGCTCAATTCCTTCATGCTTAAAATTGAACACACACCCACACCCACACACACACACACACACACACACACACACACACACACACACACACACACACACACACACACACACAGACCATGTCGCGAAAACCATTTTTTTCCGGATTCAGGGGTCTTCAAAACGTGTATATCCTTCAAAATCTCGACATCAAATTTTTGACATAAATTCAATATTTGGTAGGGGGGGGGGGTGCAAATTATACTCTTGGCCCCGGGCGCAAGTTTTCCTTAGTGCGGCCCTGACAATATTATTAGAATTTTTTTGATTTTGCTTCCTGGAAGTTAGACAACCCAAATCTCTAGTAAATCTTTTGCACCCAGAGCTAATCAAGTATGCACAGTTGTTAAAATTTTATATAAATTAACAAATCAACATGAATGTTCGACTTTGTCTTATTTATTACTTGGTCTTGCGGGTTGCCTATTTTCCAACAATAGTGGGGGAAAAAAATCCATACGAGATGTACAGTCTTTTGACTCGACTATTTATGATACGTCACAGGATGTCCAAATTTCTTAGATCTTTAGTATTAGTTTGTTCTTGAATTGAAATTAGTTATCTTAATAAGTAACTATTTTTAATCAGATCAGTTTATAACATATTTCATACTCTCATGTATATTATTTATAACTTTCTTTATCTTCTTCATTCTCTTCTAAAGTCTAAACATTTTACAAGATAAAGTTAGAAATTGGTTTTTCTTAAGCTGTTGTTTTAATTTTAATTAAATCCCAAAATTATATAAAGTATTCATTACAAAAAAATTTCCCTTCTCATCCCAACAACATTCTCTATTAGTTTTTAACAATATATCAGTAGATACTTTTTTTATTATTAATATTAATATCTTAAGTATACATGTAGGGCCTATCAGTGTCTCACACAGTCTTTTCGTCAATTTAGGCCATTTAAGACTTTTAACGATACTCGTGTGTTATTAATATTGCAATATATCTATTGGGGGCCCAGGCATTCTTATTTAAGCCATTTGGTATGCAAATGGCTTAAATTTAATAAAAAAAAACAAATTAAATCTCTTGTGTCTTTTATATTAAATTTTATTCTTGTGTAATGACATAAAATTTTCCTGATTTGATCATCCACATTATTATTTTATTCAAGATATATCCATGGTTAGAAAAAAACGTGTTAAGCGGTTTTTTCTTTCATTTACCATGTTTTCTTTTATGCTATTTAAGCCATTTGGTATCCAAATCATCGAATTGCCTGGGATCCGAGCCCCCGACACTTAGTATACAAGGCAGGGACGCTACCAACTACGCCAAACCCGGGGGAATTATTACGTGATAATAGGATATTTATTTTAAATGCGTAAATAAAAAAAAAAAAATCAATCATTATCGGAAAGTTGAACGCTTGGTTTTCCCATCCGAGATTATTATGAGCCAGTCGCTTATACGCAAATTTTTACTTGTGGGGACCCGATTTTAGAAAAAAAAAAAAAAAAAAACGCTAAATAGGTTTAAATAGATATCAAAGACAAATTTATGTAAATGATAATGTCTTTAAATTTTACAGAAATATTTTAGAATAAATGAATACTTATTAAATTTCTAGAAGAAAAGAGAATTTTCTTCTCATATTATATTATTATAATAATAATAAATTTATTATTCTTAACATGACTTTAAACCAAGTGTAAGAGAGAGAAAGTTTCTCAAGTAATTTAAGATAAATACATAAGAGAAGTTTACTTTTTGAACTTTAAAACTTTAAAATAAATTTTTTTTTTTTTAACAAATTTAAACAAAAAAATTGGAAAATTTTATTTACTTTCTTTATTCAAACAGAAATTTATAAATATACAAACAAAATATACAGTGCTTGTTGTGTTTGTTTTTGATTGTTCAAACCATTGCCATGCAATGATAGGGTTTTGTGGAGATATGATTAAACGTGCTTTTTTTTAATTTAGTTTAACATGTTAATTGAATAATAAACGAGTCTTGTAATTGATGGAATTAAAGGTAAGCTTACTATTAAACGAGCTTAATTAATAAAAAAAAAGTTCTTTAAAAACTCTATAATGATAAATTTATAAATATAATCAAGTTACTATTGAAAAATTTTTACTTTCTCTTACCAAAATATGTGATATACGGTACATATATATATAGAAAGTATTGGTTTCATGTAAAATATTTGATGTTGGTTTGATGGATATACACGCTGAGTCCAAAAAAGTGGGTCCCGCAAAATGGTCTGTCTCTCTGTAATCAAAATATCCTTAGTACGAAAAGAGCTAGAAGTTTAAATTATATTGAACACGAAGTTTTTGAACAAAATCGGCCAACTTTACCAACTTTACTGATGTACTTTTTCAGTTTTTTTTTTCTCAATTTTTTCAAAATTTGCTCCACCATTATTTTTTAGATTCTCTTTAAAATGTATATTCTCAATTTTCCCTTGAAATCTTTTGAAGCACTCTTGGTACTTCATAAGAAAGATAGGAGAAATGGTTGCCAATGTAATAAAATATGAATATTTTTCCATACTTATAAATTTTATATCTTGAATTCTAATATATCGGCGGAAACTACAATAAATATATGTGGTGAGACAAGTTCAGAACACAACTTTCAATTACTGAAGGTAAGAGGTGTGTTGTGAGATCAGTCACACCAGATTTTTCCTCTATTAGATATACTTTCCACGGGAGAGTTATTTTTCTTTTTTAACTTTATCAAATTTTCCTAAATTGAAATAGGTAAATTAGAAATGAAATTTAATACTGAAATAAAAAGCATTTGAGATATGTTTGTTGTATAGAGCGATTTATGCATCATCATTCCTTGACTAGGTTCTTGAATTGATAATCAAGTGGAGAGAATTGGGATTGATATTAAAATCTAATATTACAGGTAAATTTACTAGATGGTAATTCAGATTGTGTGTATATGCATTTGAATCTCACCATAAATACTCTCTAGAACCAACTATAATCGCATCATCATCTCAACTAATAATATTCCACTTCATTAACAATCCATCTCAATAAATTCAGAGCTTATAAACTATCCTCATGTTAATTACAAGTTGAAATTGACGTATTGACTTAATTTTTATTAATTTATAAACAACGATAATTATTATAAACTAGTACTCTTAGGGATTCCTTCTCGGAATATATTAAGAGTTCATCGGGTTTTTTTTAAGTTTCCTTATTTTAAAAACACATCCCCCTCCGTGGCCTAGTGGTTAGAGATGTCAATAAACACGCTTTCTAAGATCGGTAGCGAAGATATGTGGCATTCTTAATTCCTAAATTTTTATGTTTTATTTTGATACTAAACTTTCATATTTTATTTCAATGTTCGGTGACATATCACGTGCAATTTCTGAATACAATATTCTTTTTTAAATTGAAAACAATATTTGTGTTTTGTATTTAATGAAATATTTAAATACTTAATAAATTTTATATTAAATAAATATATTTAATATTTACTGAATATCTTCTAAGCCCGAGTTAGAGTGTTTTTAAAAAGTCGACTTGAAAGTCGAAAAGTCGGCTTTCAGAAATGATTAATTGATTCCGAGAATCGAAAAATATCAAGTCGGGCAAAAATTAATAAAAATTTTTTCTGCCTATAATTCTATTTCTTTTACCTAAATATTATTATCTTACTAGCCTAAAATTTTGCTTAAATGATAATTTATTTTGCCTTTTCTAATTTTTTTTTGTATAAAAAAAAACCACACTTTTTTCCCATTTACACTCTCACTCACACACACATGCACACAGTCTTTTCGGCAACGTAGGCCATATAAGACTTTACGATAACCGTTATTTATGAATATATATATTTTGGGTCTAGGCATTTTTATTTAAGCCATTTGGTATCCAAATGGCTTAAATAAAATCATCCGACCGCCTGGGATTCGAACCTGCGATCCTTAGTATATTAATAGAAGCAGGGCCCGCTACCAACTACATCAAGCCAGAGGTTTTTTTTTTTATATTTCTCTATATAAAGTAAACTATTGTTTTTTAACCCCGCGATGGGGCATAATTATATTTTGATTTTATCTGACGAGCAAGCCTCATTACAGTTGTAGCTGTCCGTTAATTCTTATGTAGCCAGAGCAATTAGGCCTAATAGCCAGCTGTTTTTTTTTTTTTTTTTTTTTTCTTCGAGTCCGGAGAGAACCCTTAAGAACTTAACTAACAAATTAGCCAACAACTGAAGAAGAAGAATTAGAAGGTTGTAAATTCAATTTTCAATGAGTTTTGCTATTCCTCCTCTCTCTCTATCTCTTCGGATGATGAATTCAATTGGCACCAGTCACATCCTAGCTAATCTACTTGGTCTATTTTAATTAAACATTTTCCTCTACGTGAATATACATATATATATTTATTTGAATACTTAATTCAATTAAAAACTTGAGTGCCTACTGGAAAGGCAACAGAATTAATTCCACCTGTCTTATTTTCAAAATAATATTAGAAGAGCTATATATACCAGTTAATATCATATCAATTTGAAAAAAGGCAAAACTCTCAGGCTTCTCAATCCTTTAAATCATAATATCAATAGTAAGGAATGTATAAATTAATTCATATAACTCACTAGAATATAAAAAAAAGCAAAACTAAATGCGTTTCTTATGAAAATTTTTTTGAAATTTTTAAAATCTAATACTGTTGTATAAGCTTATATTTTTAAAACTGTAGTTAATACTGTTGAAAATACTCACTCAAGCCCATTTTTGATAGTCTGTTAAGTACAGCCGAAATTTTGTTGTTTAGCTCTCGATCACTCTGAAAATGACGACCCCAAAGCTCTTTTTTCACTCCAGGAAATAGAATCACACGGCACTAGGTCCGGTGAATAAGGTGAATGTGACATCACCTCATTGCCTAATTCAGGGATTGTTTCTTGAGTCCTGATTGCCCGATGTGCTGGTGTATTATCCTGGAGGACGATCCCATTTGAGCAAGATATAGTCTTTTTGTTGCAATTTTCCTTAATGGCCTTCTTAATCCTTCTTAATGGCTCCTACAATAGTAGTTCGCAGTAACAGTACGTTGCTTATTATCCACCATGTGATCGAGAGCTAAACAACAAAATTTTGAGTGTTCTCAACAGACTAACAAAAAGGGGCTTCAGAGAGTGTTTTGAACGCTGGAATCGTAATTTGTCCAAGGGAGACCCCTCGTATTAATTGCCCCAGAGCGGACCAACGATTCTCCTTGGTGTTCTAGATTCGAGAATTTGTAAGAAAAAAATTATTTTCTTTCTCAACATTAATTTTTATATTAAATTTTTAGATTCATTTGCCGATAGAGTTTATTTCAGTAACTCTCTTTAGGAGCATTATGATAATTAAATTATAATAGAGAGGAAAAAATAGCATAATCAAAAATTGTTATTTTTAACATTGATCTATCATAATATATTGATAAAACATATCGACTCGGATGACAAATGAAATCATGTTAGTTAAAAATAATATTTTGTTGCATTTGATAATGTAAATGAAAACATGAGACGTCAAAATTTTAAAATTTCTCATGTTTCCTTCATGACATTTTAGTCCCTCTCTCTCTCTCTCTCTCCCTCTTATTCCTATTCAATTCTAATGCCTTCATATTTAATAGACAGACATTTGATCCAGAGCTGATGTCTATTAGTGAGCCAATAATAAGCACGAAACCAGTAAATTATCCAAACAAATAAAGCGATATTTGCTATCTCTGTTAATTAATTATCTTTATTGGTATTTCACGGATGGGTCTATTTTATAACCAACCAAATAAATCAAAGGATCATAAGAAGTGCAACGAAGGAAAACAAAATCAATGAAACAACGCTTGTATGAATCATGCCAAATTGAGTGATATTCTATATATTATATGTTCGAAAATAAATTTTATTGTTTTAAGATTTAAGGTTTATGAGCATATATTGCATTTAATCTTAAATTACCTCTTTCCCGTGTCCGAGAGGTGACAAATGTCAATATTGATAACCTAAAAGTCAAGCGGATGTTCGGACCCCAGGCAAGATGAATTTATACATGTATACCAAATGGTGTAAATATTAATAAATCCGCCTGGATCATAAATATGTTAATAGATAGGCCTATATATTGTGTATCATTTAAAGTCTATATGGCTTGAGATGCCGAAAAGATAATTGTGAAGTATCAGTCTGCTGTATATCATTTCACCAAATCCTCATTTGAAGAAATTTCTTGACTTTAAGAATTTTTCCTCTTTCATTTTTTCTTTTGTAATAACACAATGTAACCATTGTTATAATTCTGGTCCAGAGGTTGGTGACAAGACTCAGAATGCTGTTAAAAGCTCTTCAGCAACCTTACTTGGACTTGAGAAGCTGGCAAATAGAGTATTTTTTTTTTTTTTTTTTTTTTTTTGGAATGGGTGCATAAGGTCCGAAGACCTATAATGACCAATAGTCACATGCAGCCAGGAAGAAAATAAAAACAAAAGGAGAAGCATAAAGGGGAAACTCAACTGCGGGAACTGAGAAGATGCCTGTTGAGGTTAGACTTGAAATTCTGAAGATTGTAGGTTTTGGGGAAGATAGACGCAGGGAGCTTGTTCCAATCACGGGAGGTCATGGGGACAAAGGAAGAATGAAATTTATTTTATCCCAGTAAGTGTCTCAACTTTTCCCTCCCATCGCTGAATTTGTGCTCTTTTGAAAAAATTTCTTAAACGAAAACACTTCATTTCTTCCCTAACCACATATATTTAAAGATCTAGAGCGTTTTAGAAAACAATAAGAACGCGTCTTCCATGGGCCAACCTGCCCTATTGTCATATTTGAAACCATTTTTATTCAGCATAAATTCCGTTGAGGTTTTTTAGTTAATATGTAATGGAGAAATAATCCTTATACGATAACCTTTAAACAAAGTGCTCACTCGTTATGCTTGAAGTAGTCAAAAGGTAGATAAAATAATTTTATTCAACTAGTACAAATTTACTTCAAGTTGCAAAAAACCAATAAATAACCTAACTCAAGTGACTTTGCTCCGATCGCCATAATGATTTTGTAAAAGAAATGTTCCAGTGCTATTTATCTTCACTCTGAACCATAACACAATCTTCCAACTATTCTGCGAAATATCGCTAGTGGACCAACCTGCCCCGCTCTCCCCTACATGAATTAAGATAGACGAGGGCTTTGGAAGGAATCCAAGGGGGACGAAGCTCCTCGGCTAGATCTTAAGCCCTGTAAAGTCGAACAGCGCGGCTAGTTTATCATTATTTAGTGAATAATAATTATGAGAATTAATTTTTACTTTTTAATTTTATAAGCTTACTAGTCGCAAAGCCCGCCTTCGGCGGGCTTTCCGCCTAGCCAGGGGGCTGCGCCCCCTGGACCCCTTGCTCGCCTTCGGCGAGCAAGTTTATTCCCAATTTGGGATATTTCTTGTTGCAATACAAGTGTTAAGATGTTAAGGAAGGATCTTATATTCAAGCGAGGCGAGGGTACCTATTGGGAACAGCACAAAAGGCTCTGTTTATGACTGTTTAAAGGGTCAGTCACCTCTCTTCGTTTTTCAACTGCTGCGTAGCCTCCACCCCCAGCCCATAGTCAGGTAGGAAGCTGGTTCACACAGCATAAAGGACGCTCTCTAATTTCTAGCCAATTTGTTGATTTTGTGTTCCCATATTGAAGAAATTTGATTATAATTAATTTTCCAAAACATTTAAGAGATTCAAATTATTACTACGTTACTCCCAGAGCCATATACTATATGTATACTTAATTTCAAATGGATTCATTGGAAATTGTGGATTTCTATAGAACATATACATACATATTTACATACATACATACATTTTTCCCATTTCATTTTTATATATATAGATATTCATGGGCGTAGCCAGAAATTTTTGATGGGGGGGTTTGGGATTGTTTCTCCCCCCCCCCGACTAATAGGGCAGTATAGGGCGTCTAATGAAATATATGACTAGCCACTTACCCCACCTTCGCTTCGCCCCCCCCCCTGGACCCCACTCGAGGTGGCTCGGGCCCGCCCTTTCTTAATTATGTGCCGCAATTTTTCAATCAACTCGTATCAGGCAATAAATAATGCAAATCTCTTAATTTTATGTATATGGGCCTAAAATACAGGGGTGTCTCTCTATGTGTTTCTCTTGACCAGAGTCCTATCTCAGTCCTCTTTAAAAAAAAAATAAAAAATTTATTTATATAATAATTTTTATTATTTTTCATTTGCGAGATTTAATCAATTTTAAGCGGCTTTAATTTTTTATAAAGCATAACAAAAATCAATTCTTTTCAATGGGAAAATTCTGAATTTTGTCGAATTTTTTGCGTTTTATTTAATTTTTTTTTTTTTTTTTTAAGCTAGAGAAAATTATTATATTTTACTTTCTCTTACCCTATATATGAAATATATAGAGAGAAAAAGTATTTTGCATTATAGAGCTTGAATATCTAGTCATGGCTTGGGTCCAATGGGGGGGTTTGAACCCCCAAAACCCCCCCCCGTGGCTACGCCTATGTAGATATTGCTAATTGGCCTAAGTGTGTTCCCTCTCTGGGAACGGCCACTTCAGCCTAAACTAGACTATTAAAGATTATTTTATTATTTCTTTTGTCGAATTATATAAATTTTATTTTAGAAGCTCATAAAAAAAGTCTTCTTATCTTAAATAGTTATTGGATAAGAAAAACTTATTTCTCTAAGTTTATTTTCTTATTAAAACTTTTTCATGTATTTAATAAACTATAAACGTCTCTCTGGTTTTTCTATTTTTTTTTTTTTTTTTTTTTTTTACTTTCATATTACTTTTTAATTTGTGATGCCAGAGAGTCCATAAAAAATTCACTTTTACTTATACGGGGAATATTAAACTAAAATATTCTCTAACAAACAACGAATGGGTGAGTGAGCTTTTTGTACGATTCTTCAATTTTGTGATCAAATAGTTTTATCTTTCAAATTAACAGTCATAAGTAGAACATCTAACGAGGGCATTTCTTAAAGTTTCTTTCCAGCGGCCACAATTTTGAAGCTATCGGCCTCAAATTTTTTTAAAATTAAAGTTATTCAAAATATCTACAACTTATAGAAGCCCTTTTTTGATTTTCGAAAAAAAGAAAAAAATTTAGATTAATCACATTAAATAAAAGGTATAAAAAAAATTCAGTCTATATCTTATAGATTTTTTTTTTTTTTTTTTTTTTTTTTTAAGGTCCTTCTCGGCATCTAAGGCCATTTAGACCCCATCCCTATTTATTTCAAATGATTTGTAGTCAAATCAAATGAAATAAATTTTTCTCGCTTGGGATGGGAAGCGAACCCGGGACTCCGGTGCGAGAAGCTAGTGTCTTCTCACTGAGCCACGGCTCCCGGGCATATCTTATAGATAATTAAATTATTAAAAATAATTAATTTTTTGCCTTTAATTAATTAGCTAGAACCTTTCAAATGAAATGGAATAAAACGCTTGTTTCCCTATGGGTTGAAGTAACGCCATCTCTTGCCGCCTAGAGTAACCAGTTCTGAATAGGCTAATAACGGTTTTTCGATACGCGCACCTTAAAACTCATCAATATTAACTATCTCTCGGCCATTGTGTATCACCGAATATTTCTACAAATAAGTAAATGTCTTTCTTTAGTCATTTTTTTTTGCCTATTAATAGTTTTAAAATATAAGTACTGTATGATAATAATAATAAGCCTAATAATTTTTTAAAGGCTTGATAAAATAAAACTAGTTGTATTTCTCTGGTTTCCCTCTATTTAATTTGAATATGCCAATTTAGACGTCTGTCATCCTCCGTGCCTTGATGTGTAATGGATCTGCGTCCTATGACAATATAAAGATTATTTGGAGAGGCGAAGGGGGCCTCTAACTGAGCGATTCGATAGCAACCTTGTTCAATAAACTCAAACTGCTCAGCAGTTTCCCACCTTTAATCAATATGATAATAATTTAATATGAATAACATTGGAAGGCACCCTTATAACCCATATCACAGAGATAAAGCATTAAGTTTTTATTCTAATAATGAGGAGTTCAGGCTTCTTGTGTTAAATTACATAAATACCAAGAATTAGGAATTTTCTCACCTTCTATAAATATGCTCAAACAATCACACAAACAATGGTTTCGTTCGTGCTTATGAAATAGCATTGATGTGTAAATCTACCTTCAATTTAAGGAAATTTTATAAAATTTCATTGAACATTTTCAGAATTAATTAAATTAAAATAAACATCTTTTTGTATGTCTGTTATGTACGCCTGGAAGTATGTTAAAAAAGAGAGAGAGTAGATGAAATGTTCTGATTAAATTATATTTAGTAAACATTTCCCTCCCTCCGGGGTGTACAAACAGATCTTATTAAATTTCATATTCCGTTTTGTTTTTAGCATAAATTCAATATAAATACTGTATTTAATTAATATGAAAACAGATATAGAAAATTCTGTTTTCAAGACTCGTACTTTTGAACTTAATTTTAGTTCAATTCTGAATCGAACGCTTTTATTTGTCTGGAAAAACATGGCCTCCATTTTTTCTTCATATACATTTTCCCACCGAAAAAATCAATATTTAATTAATTTTAAATGCAAAATGCAATTAATAATAAATTTTCTCTTATATATTGATAATATAAAGAATGTTTATTTTTTTTTTATTATTGAAAAATCCATTTAAATAATAAATAGAATGATAATACGTATATTAGAAGAAAAAAAAAATTAATACGAGACTTTTTTTTATAGGATTTCAATTACTAAGCGTTAATTATAAATGAGTTTCATTCCCAAAATTAGCCCGTAGAGTTACCCTAATTTTTTTGCTTTTGTTTTTTTCAGAGATTTAAATTATTTTTTTTTTGTAGAATTAAAGATTTTCAATAAGCTTACTTAAGCTTTGTGTGTGTGCATGTAAACACCCTAGCAACAAAACAATCGATAGCCAATCTTTTCGGCTTCTTAAGCATATTTACTTGTAATTATTAACTTATCTAAGATTTAGGGCCCTTAATTATTACAGATACATATGATCCAGTATTTATTTATAGACTATTTGAAGAATTTGAAGAAATAAAGTGGCTGTTGTATTTAAACAATAGATAATAAGGAACGGGCAGTATTTATAGACTATTCATTTGATTTAACTTAGTTCTAGCCGGGTGGCCAGCCCTCGGAGTAGAGCGACAGTCACCACAATCGTTTGCGGTTAAGTGATGCCAAGCGCTGGGTGACCCAGAGAAACCAGCGTGTGGAACGTCCACCGGTGGCTACCGGTGTATGGCTATAGGTATTATTAATTTAAAATGTTTACAGATTAAAACCTTTATAGCCTCTGCAGCAGAAAAGGGGAATATTTTTCTGGAGTATATTTTATGTTTAATTCATATACGTCAAGACTCTTTTTTTCTCAATTGGTGAAATATCAAAATTTTCCAAGAACCAAAAAAATTATCGAATTTATATTTCTTAGATTATTTTAAGCCCAACCCATGGCTAAATGTCTTATATAATTCAAGAATAGAGATCATCACTTGATGGTAAGAGCGAAGTTCCTTTGGATTGGAGACTCAACTCCCTTTCAGATTTATGAAGTTAATATCAGGCAGGCGCACCAGGTGTGCGTTCCGGTTCGATCCCTTCCCAAATCCCAATATAACACATATCCTAAGCTGCCATAATTTGATGGCCGCCGCTTCAGACATTCGATGTGGGAGGGGGTGTTCACTTATCTCTGCTCTGATTAGTGCAAATTATACGCCTCTCGCTGTCAAACTTTGCACTGTTCTGAGTGAGTGAGCCTCTCTCTCTCTCTTCCCGAAAATAGAAAGATGATAAATGAGAAATGAATTGGGATTAAAGTAAAAAAGAAAAAAGTATTTATATCATCACCTTTTGAATAAAAAAAAAGAAGGTATTATTCTTGTATGAAAATAAACTCTTTTTTATAATCGGTTATATTTAGTCAGATCTGACGATCCATGTTAAGATGGATGAGTTTCGAGGAAACTTTTTTTTTAATAAAATGGAAATTTAGCCTACTGTTTCTTTTGGCTATTTTCGTCAAAAAAATTCCTCCCTACTTTTACCTTTGATGAAAAATAATGTTCGGTAGAGTTTTTTTGTGAGTGGGTCTTTATTTATTTATTTTTTTAGATTGGTTGATTTTTAACTTTGCCCATCAACCGTAGGTTGGATAGGTAAAGTTTATGTAATCGTAAAAAAAATCGTAATTTTTCTGAAGCTGCCAAAATGGGTTTTGAGGTCCCCTGAATTAAGTAGTTTTTGGAATGATGTCTGTGTGAGTGTGTGTGTGTATGTCTGTGGTAATTTTTTTCGTCAACGAAAACTCAAAAACGATTTGTTCAATTATTTTGAAATTTTGCACCCATAATCTAGGGGTAGAGGCCAGAACTTAAAAGCTTTTTGTAAACATCGGACCTAGGGAGAGGGGACAAAGATTTTTTTCTTACATAACCTATAATTTTTTTTATATATTCAGAAACTAGACTTCCTCCCGAGTAAAATGATATATAATATGTATAACATCGGACCATTAGGGGAAGGTGCAATATTTTTTCTTGAAAAGTGGGTGGGCAAAGTTGTGCGCTCGGCTTAGTCCGACCCTTTATTTTTGCTATTGACGGTATAAATTTATTTTAATGGCGTCCGAACTTGAGAGTTAGGAAAGAGGAAGAAATATGATCTAGTGTTTAGGCTACCCTAATACATTAACTTTATTTTATTATTGGGTCACTCAACTAGCAAAAAGCCCTTCCTAGTGTGCTCCTTATACCCTATAATTGAGTTTTACTTAATATTTATTTAGGTTTAAATATTTATTTATTTTATTACTGATAATTTTTGAACCTTATTTCGGTCATACAAACTGACTTAATAATTAGTAACCTATATTTTACATAGTCTCAGAAAGAAAAGTATAAGTTAAGTAAAAAATAAAAAAAACACTTGACATTGTTCAGATCGTAAAGAGTAGGCATACATCAAGCTAGATCTTAAAAACCCCCATTAACATAAAAAGTCTGGTGTGATTGGTCGCACAGCACACAACTTTCTCTTACCCTTCGGTAAGAGAAAGTTGTGTTCTTTCTCTTACCCTTCGGCTAGAGAAAGTTGTGTTCTGTGCTTGTCACACCAGATTTTTTGTGTCGAGATATATTTAGTTTCCGACAGTACGGTACATTCGAATTTCAAGATGTAAAATTTTTTTTTTTTTTTTTTTAAAAAAACATTCACACTTTTTTCTCATTCACACTCACATTCATACACACATTCACACAGTCTTTTCGGCAACTTAGGCCATTTAAGACTTTGACGATAACCGTTATTTAAGAATTTATCTTTTATTGGGGTCCAGGCATTCTTATTTAAGCCATTTGGTATCCAAATGGCTTAAATAAAATCATCGGAGATGTAAAATTTATAAGAATGGGAAAATATTTATATTTTATTACCATGGCAACCATATCTCCTATCTTTTCTATGGAGTTCAAGAGTAAAGTGGTCTTCAGAAGATTTCAATCACAAAATGAGAATATACATTTTAAAGAGCATCTAAAAAATAATTGATTTTTGAATTTAAAAAAAAAAAAAACGTTGGAGCCAATTTTGAGAAAATCGAAAAAAACTGAAAAAGTACATCAGTAAAGTACTAGTACTCTTTGGTCGATTTTGATTAAAAGCTTATTTTCACGGTCCAGGGAGGTACAAAACTTAAATATAAAATTTCAATCTCCTAGATCAATTCCTTCATGCTTTAAATTGAATCCAGACAGACAGACACACAGACAGACCATGTCGCGAAAACCACTTTTTTGGTATCAGGCAAGGGCGGATACAAGGGAGAGGGGGTAAAGGGGGTAATTACCTCCCTGAGATATGAAGAAAATAGTTTTTTTCAAAAAAAATGTATTTTCAATGTAAAATTTTAAAAATTAATACTTAAAAATTTGATTTATATTTATATTCTGGCAAACAAGTACAGAATGCGCCTTTAAATTACCGAAATTAAGAAATAAATGTGTGCTTTGCGACCAGTCACTCCAGATAACCAGATTAGAAAGTAAAAAATTGTTGTTGATCTGTTGTCTACTGAATGATTTCAGGATATTTTTAATAGTATCCTCCTGACACACATCAAGGAATCAGCTACTGGACGGTCTGCAAGCAAATCTTTTATAATATGCAAGAAGTCATCATTCATTTTTGTATTGCATATTGCACACTCGTCACTCGGATCAAAGTCCAATCTTGTGCCACCGAATCGGAGCAGTACCTGTCTTTACAGACAGTCTTAACCCGAGGATACAGGCCCTTTTAAAAATACAAATTATTTTTCTATTATGTAATTTTTTATTTCTTTTTTCACCTTCTTCTTCTTCTTCTTTCTTAGCCTTATTCCTGCAGTGCGGGGTCGGCGGAATGTTTTTTTTTCTTAAGACAGAAAGAAATAGAACAGGTGGACCCGTCGCACGGTCTGAAGCCTGTTGAAAACATTGAAGGAAGGGACAGACATGTAAACAGCTGAAGGACTGTTAGTCCTAGCTCGAGTAGCTCGTGGTCGCAACCACGTACCCACAAGATGTGGGCCGCTGAGCAATTTTTTTTTCACCTATTAGGTTATACAAAACAATATTATAACAATAACAAAACAATTTCGACTTAAGGGATCCAAGTTATTTTATTTTTTTTTAAGGTCTTTTTCGGCATCTAAGGCCATTTAGACCCCATCCCTATTTATTTCAAATGATTTGTAGTCAAATCAAATGAAATAAATTTTTCTCGCTTGGGATGGGAAGCGAACCCGGGACTCCGGTGCGAGAAGCTAATGTCTTCTCACTGAGCCACGGCTCCCGGGCCCAAGTTATTCAAAATTTAAAAATGGGGTGGCCCAGGATCATTTTCAGTTCATCATCCCCGTCTGTACTCTCTTCTGACCTGAAATTCAAAATTTCATAAAATTTCGACTTAAGGGATCCAAGTTATTCAAAATTCAAAAATGGGGTGGCCCGGGATCATTTTCAGTTCATCATCCCCTTCTCCACTCTCTTCTGACCTGAAATTCAAAATTTCATAAAATTTCGACTTAAGGGGTCCAAGTTATTCAAAATTTAAAAATGGGGTGGCCCAGGATCATTTTCAGTTCATCATCCCCGTCTGTACTCTCTTCTGACCTGAAATTCAAAATTTCATAAAATTTCGACTTAAGGGATCCAAGTTATTCAAAATTCAAAAATGGGGTGGCCCGGGATCATTTTCAGTTCATCATCCCCTTCTCCACTCTCTTCTGACCTGAAATTCAAAATTTCATAAAATTTCGACTTAAGGGATCCAAGTTATTCAAAATTCAAAAATGGGGTGCCCCGGGATCATTTTCAGTTCATCATCCCCTTCTCTACTCTCTTCTGACCATAAATCCCGAATTTCATCAAATTTCGACTTAAGGGGTCCAAGTTATTCAAAATTCAAAGCTGGGGGTGGCCCATGATCATTTTCAGTTCATCATAGCCCGATGGAACTTTGTGAGGTATGGAATATCATTTTTCAATTATTTACACCTTAGGGAAACGTCATTTTAAATTTGAAAAAAAAAAAAAAAAAAAAAAAAAACATATTACAGTAATTTATACCATGATACGACCTATTAAAAGAAAATATACTAAAAATTATTGATGAACCAAATTAATAGGGTCTAAATTATATGCTAGAGCTATCTGTTAGAAGAAAATATACTAAAAATTATCGAGGAACCAAATTTATAGGCTTTAAAATATATGCTGGCGCTATCTGTTGGTAGAAAATATACTAAAGGTTATTTAAAATTTGTTCGGTTATTTTCGGAATATTTCGGAAATATTCGGAAATGTGGCGACCGCGGAATCCTGTAGTTATAAAGAGGGATATACCACAGATTAATAATATACAGATGGGAAGGCTAGCCGTTTTGCTGGAAACAGTGCGACACTAGCGCACTCACGTCCAGTTTGTGCAAAAATTCAAAAACATGAAGTTAGTCCTGAATTAGTCTGATTTTGTAGCTTGATAAGTTAACATATCTGCGATATCGACACCCTTCAAACTAAAATCTGCTAACTTGTTTTTTTCTCCAGAAAACAAAACTAATCAATTTTTATTATTATTATTTTTTTTTAAATTTAGCCTTATAGAACAAATATGTCCATTCGAAGATTATGTATCCTATGTGGAAATGAAAACCAGGAAAATAGATCTCTTTTTCGTTTTCCAGCTAATGAAAGGTAAGTGAAATGTTTTTTTTTTTTCTAAATCTATTTAGGCCCGTGGTTATAAGTGAAATTTAATTTACCTTAAATGAGAATTAAACTTTTTTTTAACTTTTAATTTAACTAATTAATAAATATAAATATTATTTGCAGAGCAAAAATGTGGAAAGATACAATCAAGAAATTTATGCCTATTGCTGTTAATAATATAAATCTTTTTAAAAACAAATGGATTTGTCAAGATCATTTTGAAGAGAAGTGTTTCACCTCAACATTGAAAAATCGTTTAAATAAATTTGCTGTTCCTTCAAAGTTTACAAAAAGTACAATTTCCGAGTTGTATGAGAAAGAACCACCTGCGAAAAGAATTAAACTACCCCTAAAAGTAAAGATTCAGTATTCTTTTTTTGGCTCTTAGCCAATGGCTTAGAGGTAGTTAATTGGCTTCTGATACCAAAGGTCAAGGGTTCGCATCTCATCCCAGGCGACAAAATTTATTTCAATTTAATTGGATACCAATCATTTGCAATAAATAGGGACGAGATCTTAATGGCCTGTGATGCCGAAAAAGACCTAAAAACGAATTAAAAAAAAAATAATTATTTTTGGTTTTGAATTCAATATTTACTCAGGTCCTTTTCTATGTCAATATATGTCATTATAATAACCTTAATTTATTCTTTGTTTAAAGGAAAATTTATCAGAAAACGATGCTTTGGGGCTAAGTATTTTAAACACGAATTCTCCCAGTTCTTCGGTAAATATAAATACCTTCTTTTCTGATGAAGTAATCTGTTTTTATTAAAGATTTTAAAGTGAAACTTTTATTTATTTTTTTTTTTTCTTTTATTCTAGACACAGGCCAGAATATCGCTTTTTTTTTTTGTTCCAAGCAATGAAATTATACAAATATATATTGTATATATATATCATGTATATATATCTGGCAGGGCAAAATACTTAAAAGAATGTATTTGATCTATAAATGCATTTGTATTTCAAATATAATATAGGAATTTTGACTGCTTCTGTGTATATATTAAATATTTTTTTTTTTTTAAACAAAGACATTTTAGACATTAATTGTTGTTTATTTGATTAATTAATAATACAAAAATCCTAACAAGGGACACTAACCAAAAAGGTACACTTCATGTTGATTGTTAATGGACGTACATTATTATTATTTTTTTTTTTGTTATTGTATTAAATTTGTATTGTGTTTGTTTGGCCCTTAGCCATTGAGGACTGGTGCCTCTAAGCGGGCCGTTAATAAATTTATTTATTTATTTATTTTATTTTTTTTTTTAACAAAATACCTGATACTTCATTATTTATATATATTTATGGAAAGAGTCCTTTTTATCAAAAGCAAATTATAATTTTATTTTCTTAAACATAAAAATAAATAGATTATAATTCAAAAATATATAATAACCAGCTCATGGTTAATTAAAAATTTTAATTATTTAAATATAATTTCATAAACCTATTATTATCGATTTCACCTTCGATAATCGACAAATTTCAAATTTTGGAGGCAATTTGTTTCATGACGTCACGCGATGGTAGCGACATCGCAAACCATTCGGTTAACCTGTTTCCATTGCAGGTATAGGAGCCTTCCCATCTGTATATTATTAATCTGTGGGATATACTCTATGACCATTTAGTATCTCACCGGTTGGCGGTGAGTGAACATAAGAGGGGACTATGTCAATGTGTTCTCTATTAATCAACATAAAAAAAAAATTAAATTCTTATATTTTAACAGAAAATGTTAGATAATAATAATTACATGCAATAATTTATGATTTTTTAATGAATTATGAAATGTTAATAAGGGATTGGAGTCGTATGGACACATGTATTGGGTATATGGGGAGATGTTGCTTCGTCAACGGTCAGCATCCCACCCACTCCGCCCTAAATAGATACTTTACTTATATAATATCATTACTACCCGAAGCCATCGTCGCCGCACTCTCGAGAATACCCGAATACTTCCGATGAATTTAATTCTAATTAATATTATATTACTATGATTAGATTATGCTGACACCTATCAACAATAAGATGAATTAAAATTTTTCGGAAGTATTCGGCTATTTTCGAGAGTGCGGCGACGATGGCTTCGGGTAGTAATGATATTATATAAGTAAAGTATCTATTTAGGGCGGAGTGGGTGGGATGCTGACCGTTGACGAAGCAACATCTCCCCATATACCCAATACATGTGTCCATACGACTCCAATCCCTTATTAACATTTCATAATTCATTAAAAAATCATAAATTATTGCATGTAATCATTATTATCTAACATTTTCTGTTAAAATATAAGAATTTAATTTTTTTTTTTATGTTGATTAATAGAGAACACATTGACATAGACCCCTCTTATGTTCACTCACCGCCAACCGGTGAGATACTAAATGGTCATAGAGTATATCCCTCCTTATAACTACAGGATTCCGCGGTCGCCACATTTCCGAATATTTCCGAAATATTCCGAAAATAACCGAACAAATTTTAAATAACCTTTAGTATATTTTCTACCAACAGATAGCGCCAGCATATATTTTAAAGCCTATAAATTTGGTTCCTCGATAATTTTTAGTATATTTTCTTCTAACAGATAGCTCTAGCATATAATTTAGACCCTATTAATTTGGTTCATCAATAATTTTTAGTATATTTTCTTTTAATAGGTCGTATCATGGTATAAATTACTGTAATATGTTTTTTTTTTTTTTTTTTTTTTTTTCAAATTTAAAATGACGTTTCCCTAAGGTGTAAATAATTGAAAAATGATATTCCATACCTCACAAAGTTCCATCGGGCTATGATGAACTGAAAATGATCATGGGCCACCCCCAGCTTTGAATTTTGAATAACTTGGACCCCTTAAGTCGAAATTTGATTAAATTCGGGATTTAAGGTCAGAAGAGAGTAGAGAAGGGGATGATGAACTGAAAATGATCCTGGGCCACCCCAATTTTAAATTTTGAATAACTTGGACCCCTTAAGTCGAAATTTGATGAAATTCGGGATTTATGGTCAGAAGAGAGTAGAGAAGGGGATAATGAACTGAAAATGATCCCGGGGCACCCCATTTTTGAATTTTGAATAACTTGGATCCCTTAAGTCGAAATTAGATGGAATTTTGAATTTCTGGTCAGAAGAGAGTAGAGACGGGGATGATGAACTGAAAATGATCCCGGGCCACCCCATTTTTGAATTTTGAATAACTTGGACCCCTTAAGTCGAAATTTTATGAAATTTTGAATTTCAGGTCAGAAGAGAGTGGAGAAGGGGATGATGAACTGAAAATGATCCCGGGCCACCCCATTTTTGAATTTTGAATAACTTGGATCCCTTAAGTCGAAATTTTGAATTTCAGGTCAGAAGAGAGTACAGACGGGGATGATGAACTGAAAATGATCCTGGGCCACCCCATTTTTAAATGCTTTTATTTAACTTACTCTTTCAAGGTCACCAACTTTATGGCTTTGTTAAGGACACTTCCCGATGAGCTAGAGGTGTGAAATTTGATATTTAAGGTTCATTTTTGATGACGCAAATTGTGAGTTTGGTTTTACCAAATTGGACCAAACTAATGTGGTACTTTATTTGAAACCCTTCGTGAATTAATGTAATTTCAAAAGACTTCCCGATGGGCTAGAGGTGTGAAATGTAATACTTAAGAGTCATTTTTGATGACGCCACTATATGGTGGTTTTGATCAAAATAGACCAATCTAATGTGGTACTTTATTTGAAACCCTTCGCGAATTAATGTAATTCCAAAAGACTTCCCGATGGGCTAGAGGTGTGAAATGTAATACTTAAGAGTAATTTTTGTTGACGCCACTATATGGTGGTTTTGATCAAAATAGACCAAACTAATGTGGTACTTTATTTGAAACCCTTCGCGAATTAATGTAATTTCAAAAGACTTCCCGATGGGCTAGAGGTGTGAAATGTAATACTTAAGAGTCATTTTTGATGACGCCACTATATGGTGCTTTTCATCAAAATAGACCAAACTAATGTGGTACTTTATTTGAAACCCTTCGCGAATTAATGTAATTTCAAAAGACTTCCCGATGGGCTAGAGATGTGAAATGTAATACTTAAGAGTCATTTTTGATGACGCCACTATATGGTGGTTTTGATCAAAATAGACCAAACTAATGTGGTACTTTATTTGAAGCCTCACGCAAATAAGGCCCTATTAACTATAGTTTTGAATTTTGATATTTACGAGTCATTTTTTTATGATAATGCATAATTTTTCAATTGAACCAAATCAATACAGGCCAAACTAATGCGGTACTTTATCATATTGATGATTTTTGATAAGACTAAAAGACTAAAAAGCTTAAAATAAAAATAAAATAAAAAAAAAGATTTTTAAAAAAATGCTTTTATTTAAATTGAACTAAAAAGAGAGAAATAAGAAAGAAATAATTTAATTGTTCTTGTTAAAATTTTTTAATATTTATGACTTAAAATAAAAGCGTGGGGCGCGAGCCTCGGAATCACTTCGAAGCGCCCCACGCTTTTATTTTAAGTCAAATATTAAAAAATTTTAACAAGAACAATTAAATTATTTCTTTCTTATTTCTCTCTTTTTAGTTCAATTTAAATAAAAGCATTTTTTTAAAAATCTTTTTTTTTTATTTTATTAAATTTTGAATAACTTGGACCCCTTAAGTCGAAATTTGATGAAATTCGGGATTTATGGTCAGAAGAGAGTAGAGAAGGGGATGATGAACTGAAAACGATCCCGGGCCACCCCATTTTTGAATTTTGAATAACTTGGACCCCTTAAGTCGAAATTTAATGAAATTCGGGATTTAAGGTCAGAAGAGAGTAGAGAAGGGGATGATGAACTGAAAATGATCCTGGGCCACCCCATTTTTAAATTTTGAATAACTTGGACCCCTTAAGTCGAAATTTGATGAAATTCGGGATTTATGGTCAGAAGAGAGTAGAGAAGGGGATGATGAACTGAAAACGATCCCGGGCCACCCCATTTTTGAATTTTGAATAACTTGGACCCCTTAAGTCGAAATTTGATGAAATTCGGGATTTATGGTCAGAAGAGAGTAGAGAAGGGGATGATGAACTGAAAACGATCCTGGGCCACCCCATTTTTAAATTTTGAATAACTTGGACCCCTTAAGTCGAAATTTGATGAAATTCGAGATTTATGGTCAAATGAGAGTAGAGAAGGGGATGATGAACTGAAAACGATCCCGGGCCACCCCATTTTTGAATTTTGAATAACTTGGACCCCTTAAGTCGAAATTTGATTAAATTCGGGATTTAAGGTTAGAAGAGAGTAGAGAAGGGGATGATGAACTGAAAATGATCATGGGCCACCTCATTTTTGAATTTTTGAATAACTTGGACCCCTTAAGTCCAAATTTGGTGAAAAATGCAATTTAAGATTACAGTTGACTAGAAAGTATATAGAGTAAGGTGGGGCAAAAGTCCGCACGGGGCAAAAGTCCGAATCATCATTTTAAAATCCCCGCTAGACTTGGCGTTGTTCTAAACAACTTTGTTAGGTTGGAAACAACAAGAACATTTGATGATTCAAAATTCAATAACCTGTTTGAAGCCGATTGTTAACAATGAGCAAAGTTATGTTTTTGTCCCCTTCCATCTAATATTTATGGAAATTCTCATGGTTGCAACATGTACCAGCACGCACTTTTCTAACTATCTAATGTCTTGGATTGCAAGCTGATAACCCTAAATAAATATTTTAAAACCTTTTTCTTCTCTACAGTTAACAATAAAAAATTTTTGTAACACTTCGATGAAAATAGCTAAATGGGGCAAAAGTCCGCGGCCTCTACGGGGCAAAAATCCCAATGGATCTCCAATGGAACCAATGTCACCCAATGGTATTCGAGTTTCTAATACCCCTACCTAGTATTTTCTCAGATTAATGAGCCTAGGGAAACGAGCACGACCCAAAATGTTTATGCAGGTTATGAACTTCAATCTTACTGGGGACCAATTGTTATTAGGCCTATTGTGTATTTCTAATAAATAAAATAAATACATAAAACATACCTATACTTAATGTATTTCTTATTAAGTCTTTTTTATACCCTGGTTCGAGACGGTTTTTCGCTGCAGGGGCAATTGTTGGCACCTAAGGACTTTTGCCCCGCTAGTGCGGACTTTTACCCCCTCGGTGGGGCAAAAGTCCGCAAATGAAAATTTTTGTTTAAATACCTCTCCTACTCTTATGCTACCGAATTGGAAACCAAAAAAATTATGTAAGATAGCCAGTTAACCAGGCTTTCAGGGGATGTTCCTATTTTTATTGTATCTTTCATAGGAAGGTCAAAAAAAATTCCCAAAGAAAAACTGCGGACTTTTGCCCCACCTTACTCTATGTATAAGTCCCTGTTGCTGCTGCTCGTGCGGACTAAATATATCTCGACTCAAAAAAAATATGGTGCGACCAGTCACACCAGATTTATATTAGATTAAAATTCATATAAATAAATTATTATTTAGATTCCCTTTTAAAAATTATATTAGTAATATTTTCCGGAAAATTGTTTGAAGTTCATTTTACTGATATAATTCAATTCAGTTTTTTCAAATTAGTTTTCCGATTTTCCTTCCATAGAGCCAATATTAAATAATTTCGGTTCAAAAGGTGGGAACTTTTTACATATTTAAAAAAAATTTTTCCAATTCTTAAGAAATTTTGTATATTTATAGAGGATTCTCTGTTGTTTATAAAATATCCAAATATGAGATTAAAATTTGAAAAATAACCATAGTTTTTTTCGAAGTTCAGGGACCAACATCTTGGTGGTACGTGGATGGTGACCACGAGCTGGCCTAGCTGGGACTAGCAGTATTTCTGTTCTTTGCATGTCAGTCTCTTCCCTTCTTTACTTTTTTACTTTTTACTTATGAAATGCAAGTGGTCAAGTTTGAAACTAAGGTGCTATGGGAAACTAAATATAGGCCTATCTCGACACAAAAAAATCTGGTGTGACGAGCACAACTTTCTGTTACCGATGGGCAAGAGAAAGTTGTGTGCTGTGCGCCAGTCACACTAGATTCTTTTATTTTCTACTTCTCTATTTTAGTAAAATTTTAAATGACATTTCCCAACAGTTTAGATAATTAAATAAAAATAGCCCTTTGCCCTTGGGATAGTGGTTAGCGATCTGACCAAGCATTTGAACCACGGTTTGCTGGTACGCATCTCGACAATTTATTTCAATTGGATTTTCTTCCAATCCAATTCAAATAAATAGAGAGATGGTCAATATATTATAAATTTCTTATATACTACGGATATACAGAGTATGCGACCACACATTAGATTTTGTATAAAAAAAAATATTCATAATACGAATTGGATAATCATAATGCGGATATGTTACACAAAATTAAAGTCAATAATGATAATTATTTAAAAAAAAAAAAATTGATAGTACACATCTCACTACATCCTATCTCATAAAATACAATGTATAATAAGAATAAATCAAAATTTTAATTACATTATTTTACAGATGATCCATGAATGAGGGGGTCGCTTAAAATTACTGTAACAACAAAGCAGAAAAGGCCTTGATTGTACCAGAGAACATAGAATTTTTAAAACGAATTTCTACTAAAATGTAAAAAAAAACTACCTAAAATTCAAATTCAACTTTTATATAAATTTATTAATACAAGTATCTCACTACCAGTAGATTGATTTGCTTTCAGATGAATTAAAAGAATTTCTTTTTTTTTAATGCTATATTTTATCTTTTTTTTTTTTTTTTCTATTTATAAAAAAAAAAAAAAAAAAAAAAAAAACGCTCGTATTAACATTTTTGTAAAATTTGTTAATAATTATGATTGATAAGAAGGAAAAATAAAATGAATGAGAGAAGGTATAAAAAAGGGAGAGAAGGGGGATTGGATAAGGGATAGAGGTAGTAGGAGGCGTGGGTAGAGAAGGGAATCGCTTAATCAAAACTATTGGCTATCGAAAAATTTGATGGATGTTTTTATCGAATGACATTTTTTTTTATTTAGCTATTTTCTATCTAACCCTAGAAGAGAAATAAAAAAATTTATTATTATTTTAAAAAGATTGATTGATAAATAATTCGGAATAATTTTTATTTGAGAAGACAAAGTGATTAAGTCCATTTTTGGGTGTTGGATGGGCTCTTCGTACTTTTGATAATATTGAGATATTGATCAAAAAAATTATTAAGATAAGTACCAGTATGGTAGATATGATTGTTGAAAGATTTGTATAGGATTTATATCCACTAGCCGCGCAGTTATTTTAACATTTTATGCCCATCAAATAAAAAAACTGTTATTAAAATTAGACTGAATTGAAGTACAAAGCTTTATTAATATATTCAACAAGACATGTGAGTGTTTTTTATTGGTTAGGCCAAACATGGCCCCCGGGAATCGAACCCAGGATCTCCGCCTTTCCGGGGCATAGGCGTGCTATCCATTGCACCAGGCCACCGGACCGGTCCGGGGCATAGGCGGAGATCCTGGGTTCGATTCCCCGGAGCCATGGGATGTTTGGCCTCATCAATAAAAAACACTCACATGTCTTGTTGAATATATCTATGACTTGTTAAGTCCGAATCGAGGTATTTTGAATACTATTATCTTATTCAAATATATACTGTAGATCTCAAAAAATATTTAATTTATTAATATATTTTAAGGGATGAGAAAATCAAAATGGTTCAGCATACCTAATTTGCAAATGATAGGGTTTTGTTCGAATTTAATCATACACAATTTTTTGACATTTGATTTTTTTTATCAATACTTTTTTAGAACAAATTATGCAGGCCACATCAGGTTTTGAATTTATATAATCGTAAGAAAATTTCACTCTTTGGAAAACTATTTTTCTACCACAAATTACAAATTCTACAAGCCCAAAATGGACGGGTTGATTTCCCAGGAGAGATAGATTTAGGAAACTCTCTCTCTTTCTAAAATGCAAACTTCTTCTTTACCCATTCCAGAGATCTCTTCTTTTTATTTTCTTCTCATTCTTAATGAAAAGTAAACGACAGTCAGAAAGGGATCCAATTAAATGTTAATTGTGTTTATTTACAAAATATATTATTCTCTGTAAAAATAATTTAGTCTTTTTTTTTAAACGTTATTCTTTTCTCTTCCTCTCTTTTGAGGAAGTGGTAAAAAAAAATGAATTTTTAAATCAAAAGCTTAAATGAGTTTGTATTTAAAAAATCAAATGGGAATCTAATCTCTTTGATAAGAAAATATTTAATTTCATTTGCGCCATTAACGTAAATTAAATTAAATCGACTTTTTAGTAAGTTATTGAATAGGGGTCGACGGCTGCTAGTTTTTGAAAATTAATTTTTGGGATAGAAATTATGGACAATTTAAAATTTGATATTATTAGGTTACTAGTTGAAATAAATTTTTTTTATGCAAATTTTCTTAACGCCGATTGGGATAACAAAATACTTTTTAAAGGGATTTTTATGCATTTTTACAAAAAAATATAAATAAATAAATTCAAGAAAACTTCCTTTTTAATTCTATTAATAAATACCAAATTCTAGTTCCTTTAAAGTGAATTTTTACTTTTTTTTTTTAGAAAGAAAAGAGGTTTAAGTGTATAAAATTTCATTTATTTTTATTGCTAATTTCAACGTTTCGGTGATTCAATCCATGTCATTTTCAACTATATACATGCAGGTATACAGTATAAATGATATAAAATATAACATCAAAATTTTATGATGCCATAACTGCATGTTCAAATGAAAATTTTCTATGATGACATGGACGGGTTATTTATTAACCAGGAGGATAGTAAACTTATAAGTTTGTTATCTTTTGTATGTATTCAAGTTTTAATGAAGATTGAGAGAAAGATCTTTGACCTCTCACTATAAAAGGAAAAGTTCATACGGATTTTGATTTGAATCCCTAAGTAGAGTGAAATCAGAGATTAGCCTTTGGCCATGTAAACTCTTATAATAGGATGGTCCTTATTTCTATAAACCTCCCCCAACCCCCAGCCCCTTTTTTTTTTGTGCATAAGGCGCAAACATTCTCTTATTTTCGTACAAAAAACGTACTTGTGTTATCTGGGTCTATGGGTCAAATTTTTTTTTTTTTTTAGAAATTTAATAGAAGGTCTTTTTCATTGCATTAAACAATTATGTCTGCAAAATTTGAATTCATTTGTAAAACAGGAACACTTGAGCCATCTAGAATAAAGACATGCGCCTTGAATTCTGATTCCAAAGAGAGATTGATTAATTTGTTTCATCTGTCAAAGTTCCTCAGCATAAATCTCTGTTCATATTTCTTTTTAATTTCATAATTATTTGTCAATCATATTTTTCAGTTCGATTATATAAAATTTATATATAGAGAGATTATAATTAACAAATGTGTGAAATAGGAGTTTAAATGGCCTCCGATACCGAAAAAACCTTAAGTAAATTAAAAAAAAAAATTTTGCTCTTTTTACGACAACTATCTTGTTTTCGTGTTTTATGCTTAATTGTTGCATTGTTAAAACTTTTTACATTTCCATTTCCTGGATGGATGTGACCACTGGTCATTATGGGTCTTCGAACCATATGCACCATTCAAAAAAAAAAAAATTTACCGTTGGAGCGATCTCGAATAAGGATACGAGCTTTTCTCCAAAATATCACAGTTTCATCAATTATTAAAGAAGTACTAGTAAGTCTAGTAAATTTAACACTTCGGGCATATAATGAAAAAACAACAGCTAAAATTTCACCACGAGGTAGCTTGGCACCGGTAATTTGATTATTCATTGGACCAACAAGAAAGTTAGATTTTCGTGTCATAGCTAATTTAAACTACAGAGGCCTTATTATTAATTAACAGCATTATAGAAATAAAAACTAAATTTAATATAAGTAATTTATTTATATAGGCTTAGTAAGTCGTGAAAAAAAAAATGCGAGATGTTTATTCAAGTTAGATCATTAAGTAACTGAGCTGATTGCGATTTCTCGAAATTTTGCAAGGGGGGGGGGTTTTGGGGGGACCGCATGTTTCAAAATAATTACCACCATAGGACTCACGGTTGGTTATAGAGTCCAAATCGAGTTAATTTTTTTGATGAAAAACAAAAAAAAAGAATAGTGTGGGTAAGTGTGGGCAAGTCCACTATAATTAAAATAGATTTTCTTCAATATCTCCGCAACCAAATGAGTTAGCGCAATGATTGTGGGCGCAAACGTTAGAGGAGAGTGTGCTCTTTCTGATAAACCATCCACCTTTCCAAATAATCCGCAAATCAAAAACAGAAATTGATTGATTGGGTGGGCGGAGGTGTATTTCTGTTGAACTATATAAGTGAACCAACTAGAGGCATATCTCTGTAGATTAGTTTCAATTTGTCAATTAAGTTAATTAATTAATTAATTACTATCTTAAAAATTTCAATGTTATTTTAAACTTTAAGCCTCGTTCTTTTTCACCGATTTTTTCCCATTTAGCAGGAATTATTTTTCACAACTTTGCCCCCCCCCCCCATTATTCAAAGAAATAACGAAACGTGTTTGTTTATTTGTTTTGATTTTGCTCTGTTGCTATGCACAATTTTTGAATTTAAATGATTTTTTAACAAATTTATGACAAATTAGAATACAAATATTATATATCATTTTACTCGGGAGAAAGTCTCGTTTCTGAATATACTGTATAAAAAAAATTATAGGTTAAGTAAGAAAAAAATATTGGCCCCCCTCTAGAGCGCCCCCTAATGGTCCGATGTTTACCAAAAGCTTTTCAGTTCTTGACCTTTACCTCTAGTTTATGTGTGCAAAATTTCAAAACAATTGGGTGAATAGTTTTTGAGTTTTCGTTGACGAAAAATATTACCACAGACATACACACAGACATCATTCCAAAAACTACTTAAATGGATTCAGGGGACCTCAAAACGCATTTTGGCAGCTTCAGAAAAATTTCGATTTTTTTTACGATTACATTAACTTTACCTGCCCAACCTACTGTTGATGGGCAAAGTTAAAAATTCAACTTTAAAAATAAGGACCACCCTACTCTGATAATTAACTTGTTATGTGAGAAATTTAGAAAATTGTCCTATCTTTTTTAATCCTCACTAAATATTATCCCACTGTGCCGAAGTTCATCACTACTTGGCCTTGATTAACATCGAGGATAATCGAGTAAATCTCCCAACAAAGGACTAAAGCCCGGTCCAGACGCTACGTTTTGCACAACCTTTTGTCTGCGCAGTTCAACACGTTGCAGTTAAAACGTTGCGTGTGGACAGGAAATTTGCGCAGTTTTGAGCCCGGCGGGAAGACGGTACAGTTGCAGCGATAACTGAGCAAATTAGCTTTGAAATCCATGACCTGTGCGGACAAGTCGGTGCATGTGGACGCTTGCTCCATGTTCCGAATCGTTTTGTTCCTCAGTTTTCCCTAATCACTCCACGATGGCTGACCTTCGGCAATGTTCTAGAGAGTTTTTAACTGATTTTATTGCACTTTATGAAAGTTCTCCATGTATTTGGCGTGTTAAATCGAAGGAGTATAGTAACAGGGAGAAAAAGGGGGAAGCTTATGAAAAATTAGTAGAAAAACTCAGAGAAATCGATGCAACCGCGACCAGAGATACAATTGTAAAAAAAGTGAATTCTTTGAGAAGTCACTTACGCGACCACTTAAACGCCCGGTTCTTCTAAGATGTTCTAATCTTTTTTTTCTAACGAGAGAGCATGCAAAAATTGACCACAGGAGAACCTCCCCCATGACGATATTACACAAGACCTGAGCAAAAAATACAAATATGACTGCACCGTCTGGACACTCAAAATTACAACGTTTTCACTCCGTCTTAAGACCGCGCAGACTTAAAAGGTTGTGCAAAACGTAGCGTCTGGACCGGGCTTAACAATTGTAAATTTCAAAATACTTATAGAAAATAAAAGCAAAACAAAATGCTTCATTCATTCATAGGTAAAATAAAATATTAGTAATTTTCTAATCAACTATTATAATTTATTTAATAAATTCCATTTTGAAAATTTGCAACGGTTATTATTAATCAGAGGAAAGGCACCGCTGCTGCCACATCCTATTATAACATATGTAAATTGACTGTAAGCCCCTATTCCCACCAAAAACAGATTATTTTCTATTAAACTTGACTTGATAATAATATTAGAAGGATTTATCATTGCTTCGTAATTAATTAATTAAACAAGCCAAGCAAAATAGAAAACAAACTCCTATTGAAATACAAGAGAGTTGTTTACATTAACAAAAACAAATTCTCTCTCTTTCTCTATTTATCAATTATTTTCAAATAAAATAAAGCCCACACCTTCTCGTAGTATAGTAGTGTTGACAAACTCAGAGAACGTGGGTTAGCCTCTAAACTACTGTTAATTAGATTATATAAACATGGATAGCTTCTATATTTTTCAATGAGTAGCATCTTAAATAAAATTATTTTCTGTGGCACACTTATAAATTATTAAAATTCCAATTAATTATTTGTATAAATATCTTCTATTATCTAAAAAAAAAAAAAAATTAATCCTTAAAAGACTTCAGTATTCACTTGGTAAAAAAAAATCTCCCAGAGACAGCAAAAAAAAAAATGCTCTGCTCTGAATGCTCAACCAATCAGCTGGAAACCTTTCGGTGCATTTAAATACATAATAAATGCACCAAACGTCTCCAGAGGATTGGCCAGAGCATTTTTTTCTTGACTACCTCTGCTGCCATAATCCTTCACAATTTATTTAATTTATTTTTTAATTATTTTAATATTTATAAACATATTTTAAGAGGCATGTTTGAAAAAATTTTTTATGTTTATCTGTAGGCTAATGCCGGGTTGCAAGAACGTATTTAACGGTTCATTAAACGCTTTTGGTGATTTAAACCTTTCGCTAAATAATTTTGGGTTGCAAGATGTGAGGTGATTTGTTCGTAAAAGCTGTCTTTAAACTAAATGTTGAAAATTCGGACCTTAAAACTATAAAGTATCCACTAACCTGATTTGTTTCATTGAAATAAAAAAGAATTTAGTAACTTTATTATCATGGGAGACAGGTAATGTATAAATACACTAATTTAATTGAGTTTTCTTTAGTTTCTGAAACTAAGCGATATTATTAATTATTATAGATATTCATTTAATGAAGTGAAAAAGTGAGGTTATAGTATATTCGCAGCTTCATTATAATTTAACATCTCACGTCCGATGATTTTATTTAAGCCATTTGGATACCAGATGGCTTAAATAGAAATGCCTGAACCCACTATAATATATATGGGGAATAATTAACGGTTCCTTTAAAGTTGCTTTAGCAACAGCTGATAATTTTAAAGCCCAAAGCGATGTTTTTTAATAGACTTTTAAATATTTACAGAACTGTTTTCTTGCAACTCGGCATAAGAGTTAGGAAGGGAGAGTTAAATATCTCTTCCCCTGTGTAAGAGGGTCCCGAAATATTTTTCGAGAAATATAATTATGTTATTTTTAAACACTAATCTTTCAAAAATAGAAAAATTCAAATTTATACAAATGAAGTTTTAAATCCATTATAGATTTTTTTAAATCAAACTGTAGCCGCATCCGATTTTTTGTTAAAAATGTGTTTGAAAATCGAATGAATCGCAGGTTTGCGAATCATCATTCTTTACTTCTTAAGTTGCAAAAGAAAAACGTCATCTTTTTTTTCTGTTTATTCCCTTCATCTTCTTCTTGTTTTATTTGTATGGGTAGCTACATGAGAAGGAGAAGGAGAGAGAGAGAGAGCCCGCAGAATTAAGCGCTGCTTGTAGCATTTAGCTCAAGTTTAATCCCAACTCATATCCCTCTCTGTCTCATTGGCGTAATCTTGAAAGGAACTAGGAGTTAGCGAATTCGAGTTACGAGAGACACAAGTTGAATAATTGGATTAGGCCATTACTCACTCTCTTCTCCTCGACTAGTCATAGTCATCTCTCTCTCTCTCTCTCTCTCTCTCTCTCGATATTAATTCACTGATCGAAAATTGATTTAAAATAAAAATAAATAAATTGAAAATAATTTATTCATTTTACTTGCTATATTTAAAGAGAGAAAGTATTGATTCATGTCAAAAATTCGATGTCGAGATTTTGATGGATATACACGTTTTGAGGTCCACTGAATCCAAAAAAGTGTCGCGACATGGTCTGTCTCTATGCCTGTCTGTCTGTGAACAAAATATTTCAAGAACGAAAAGAACTAGGGGATTGAAATTTTATATTTAAGTCCCCCTGGGACGTGACGCGAAGCTTTTGAATAAAATCGGCCAAAGAGTACTAGTAATTTACTAATGCACTTTTTCGATTTTCTCAAAATTCGCTCTAACGATTTTGATTAAAATTCAAAAATCAATTATTTTTTAGATGCTGTGTACATGTATATTCTTATTTTGCCATTGAATTCTTCTGAAAATCACTTTACTCTTGTTCTTCATAGAAAAGAGAAGAAATGGTTGCCATGGGAACAAAATATAAATATTTTTCCATACTCATAAATTTTTTTTTTTTTTTTTAAACATTCACACTTTTTTCATTCACACTCACATTTACACACTCGTTCACACAGTCTTTTCGGCAACTTAGGCCATTTAAGACTTTAAACGATATCCGTAATTAATTATTATACATTTTGGGGTCCAGGCATTCTTATTTAAGCCATTTGGTATCCAAATGGCTTAAATAAAATCATCGGACTGCCTGGGGTCCGAACCCGCGACGTTCGGTATAGAAGGTAGACACGTTACCAACTACTCCAAGCCCCGTGGGCCTACTCATAAATTTTACATCTTGGCGTCACAAAAAATCTGGTGTGACAAGCCCAGAATACAACTTTCGATGACCGAAGGTAAGAGACAGTTGTGTGCTGTGCGACTATCACACCAGATTTTTTAAAATAAATTTTTAATTCGAACTCATGTTACCCAAAACACAGTTGAGAGGGCAAAGAGGGCGTATAATATTTTTTTAAATACATTTTTGCGAGTAGATATTTTTGTAAATTTAATCTCGATGTGCTTCATCTGTTATCGGGTTCTTTTATTAGTCTACCAGCAAAAAGACTCTCGGTAACTTGATCCACGATCAAAAAAAAAAAAAAAAAAAATTATATAAATAAAGTGATGACTCGTTAAAGTCATATTGAATATCTATTAACGTCACAGTTGAGAGGGCAAAGAGGGCGAATAATTTCTATTTTAAAAATTAAAATTGTCGTCCTAAACCTCGATTGCTGAATACAATATTGGCACAAGTTAAAAAATGTTCGAAAGAAATTTCCAAAGTTTATAATTGATTTAAACATTCCGCCACAGGCGAGAAATTTATTTCAATATAATTGGCTTCCATCAATCCATACATAGATACATTCATTTTTCCATTTCATTTTTATATTAATATAAATAGATAGATACTATATATAGATAGATGTAGTTGAAGAAAATTTGATTTCTTAAAAAAAAAAAAGTCGGAGCTTAAGGTGTGCGTCTCGTGGTGCTAATTTTGGGACTTTCCAGCGGAAAAACACGCATTCCGTTGAGTTGCGTAAGGGTTCGAGCGTCTTGGGCGACGTGCTAGGAAATACTTCGGGTTGCCTAGCTAACAGGCGACTCCATTAGACAGATAAAGGAATCAATCATTTTTAATTGTTTTTTCGGGCTCATATTCAATCTATTTATTATGGGCCCTAGGGCTTGGCGTAGTTGGTAGCCTTCTATACCAAGGGTAGCGGGGCGGGATCTCAGGCAGTCCGATGATTTTATTTAAGCCATTTAGAAACTAAATGCCTGGACCCCAAAAATCATCATACTATAATCTCTATATATATAAATATTATATAAAGCGCTAGCTGACTTCCTGTCTGTGTGTGTGTGTGAGAATGTGAGTGTGAACGGGAAAAAAGTGTGAGTGTTAAAATAAATAAATAAATAAATATTTATTATGAGGAAAGAAAATATTGCACTCTCAAATAGAGTTTGTCTGTTTGTTAGATGAAACACAAATCAAGAATTAAATACATTTGGTGTGGCTCAACGCACACTTTGGATAATGAAAGTTGCGGGATTACAGCCAAACATGATAGTCTCGAATGAAAATATCAATAAAAGAAAACGTTTCGGCTTTAATGAGATAAGGCGATCCTTCAGTTCTTATGATTTGAACCGAGCATAAATAAAACAAAACATAAAAATATTTATATAAAAAATTATCAATCTTATCAGGCGATATATAGGTAGATTAAAATGAATTTTGTGATAGAGAGTAGAAAATAATAAATTATAATTAGATTAATCCAATTTTTTTTGTATGAATTTATTATTCCTAGACCCAGTGAATCTTTACAAGCTCTCTCTCTCTCTCTCTCTCTCTCTCTCTCCGATATTGAAACCAAATCACTAAAGTTCTCAGAACCTAATCACTAACCATGTTAATGTCATAAAGTTTGGACTCGACCAACCCCCCCCTCCTCTCCCCAGAGTTTCTACTTGAGAAAATCCAAACCGATAAGACTGAGAGAGAAAGGGAAAATTTTTGGGACTTAGTAGCCTTTAATAATCAGACCTCTTGGATGGTTATTCAAACAAGTAGAAGAATAAACCATATCTTAACATTTCTAACAAAGTTATTATATAATCGAAATTTAAAAAAAAAAAAAAAAATGTATGATATATATCATCACTAATGTACAAACAAACCTTAAAATATGCATGCATTAATGCACTATAAAATGACAGGCATACTTGAAAGTAGAAATCTGGAACAAATTGAGGTTGAACATTTACATTGAAATGTTTATCTTTTACATTTAAGCGCGAAAGTTTGAAAATATTGAAAATAATTTTTAATTTTTGTCATATAAATTAAACATTAAATACCCAGCTTATATAGTAGGCTGGGATGAGTAGAGTGATGGGTTTGGAGAATAAATAACCAGAAGTTTTATCTCTCCAACTTTCGTCCTTTAGCAAATATTTCGATGCCTCGCGGCATTGAAAATGATGCCTGTTCTATGCCTCGAAATATTTGCCAAATAAAGGACGAAAGTTGGAGCGATGAAACTGCTGGTTATTTATTCTCCAACTCCATTAACATGTTAAATGTTAAATAATTAACATATTATGCTAAGAGGTCCAGGCAGATTTATATATATTCCTAAATGAAGTCCTCCATTTTCGTTATCTCATTATATTGAAGGAAGGATAAAACAATATTGAATGTTATTTAGAAATTATTAATTCTCTGGACTTTCGATTTCAGTAGCAAGTACCATAATCAGGTCGGCTAAAATACACACTAAAAATGTTAATCCCATCGATGTAAATATACATTTTTTGTGGACCTGATCATGGGCGTAGCCAAAGCGAGACAGGGGGGCCATTGCCCCTCTGGCTTGTCCTAAAAATTAAAAAAAAAAAAAAACAAATATATAATTTTCCCATTGGGAATTTTTTTTAACGCCCCAATCCACTACATTAATTTAATTGTTTTTTAATTAAATAAATAATTAATAATCTATGTATATATTAATTGCAAACCCTTCTCTCGCCCTAACGTGGGTTTGCCCCCCCCTAACAAGATGTCTGGCTACGCCCATGGATCTGATGATGGTGCTTCGTACCGAAATTGATAGTCCAGAGAATAAATAATTTCCAAATAACATTAGTTGTTATTTATATCCGCCCTGAGGCTTGGTGTAGTTGGTAGCGTGTTAAGCTTCTATCCGAGAGTCGCGGGTTCGGATCCCAGGCAGTCTGATGGTTTTATTTAAGTCATTTAGATACCAAAAGGCTTAAATAGAAATGCCTGGACCCCCAATAGATATTATCATAAAAAACAGTTATCGTCAAAGTCTTATAAGGCCTAATTTGCCAAAAAGACTGTGTGTATGTGTGTGTGAGTGTGAATGAGAAAAAAGTATGAGTGTTTTTTTTTATAAAAAAAAATTGTTTATATCCTTCCCTCAATTTGGTAGCATTTGGTATCCAAATTATTATTTTGTTCTAGTTGCTGCTATAATTTTAACAATACAGTATTATAAATTATAAATGTATTTGTTAAACCAAATAAGTTCAATCATTGAAATATTTTTCTCATCCCTAATTAGAGGAAATTGATAATATAGAATATCTGACAATGCATGCGATGGGTTTCAGATCCTCTCTCTCTATCCAGCTATTGACACTCGTTGATGAGCTGGCTCTCTACTAGTGACTGCTACGCAAGCAAAGCCTTTCCAGACTAGCAAATATCGTTCGCCATTTAATTCAATATCGCCTTTGGCATCGACAGCAAGCAGCCTTTCCTCCTTATTTGTCATTCTAAATAAGAAATTCTCAGCTCCCGTTTATTTTTTTTTCGAAATCTTTATTCGCTTTTGAATAACCAGATTTGATTTAATTTTCTTGCCTTCATTTTATTATTGAATAAGAACTTAAAGAGAGAGAGAGAGAGAGAGAGGAATTGCTATTATTATTAAAAAAAAGAAAGTTTATTTTTTATATAAATTTTTTTGAAATGGAATAAAAGCAAAATTGTATTTCATCTTAAAATCAATCAATGTTTTCTAAAATCAAACTGATATTTTACATGTTATGTATTATTTCCCATCTTTAAATCATTTTAATTGTTTTGGACGGGTTTTGTAGAAAAGCCTATGACTTTGAGGCTGTTCGATCATGTGAAAAAGAGGATTTTCGGTTGAGGAATATGAGCAGTCAGATTGAGCTTGATTGTTCGAGGGGTACTAGGCAGCCTGGCTAGGCTAATAACCAAGTTTAAACACTACCGAACATTAACCACTTAATTAAAAAAGCTAATACCAAACAGAAATAATTATTATATATCTATCAAAGAGAATGTTTAATCCTTGCGGTATTTTTTCTTTAATATTTAAATAGGATGGGGGGGGGGGGCGAAGCGCCCTACTTAAGAGCGTTTCACTTATATTATCACTCCAAATTTCCTAAATATATCACAGTAGACCGAAACATTTGGGAAAGATCTCCAACATCGCTAGCGATTTTTTTCTTTATTTCAAAATTTTTCTGACAGGCATGACTCAATGATCGCGATTTAAATTTTATTTTGAAAAAAAAAAAATAAACTAAACTAAAAAGTACAACAACAACAGCAACGAAAAAAAAGTAAATGTCAGAATTAAATTAGCCAGAAAGAACAAACAATAATAGAAAAAAAAAAAAAATGTTTCATGTTCATATTATAAAAAACATTTCAAAATTAAATTATTTAATTCAATAAGCATTCCACTCTTTGTCTCTCCCTGACACACACACACACAAGCACACAAATACACAGACATTACCTTTTATTTTTTTAATATTTATAAAAGAAAATGCATTACAAAAATCAAGCTTATTAGGTCCGTAGTCAAAAATTTTTTCAGGGTTGTAGAGGTGATGTTAGGTAATCCGATGGATTTCACCACCCTCCATTCCATAAATTTTAAAAAATATAAAGCGACATAATTAGATATATTATTTAGATGTTTATACGTGGTAGGAGGCGAAATCTCGAGTAGGTGACCCTGTGGAATCAGAGTGTTGAATTCTCCACCGAAGGTGAGTGAGCTTTACCACTTGTACTCTAGTATACTTATATTCAATATATAAAAACTAAATTCCTACACTGTTAAAAATTTTCAAAGGATATTCATCAACTTGTATATGAAGTATGCTGCACAAACTGTTTATGAATTCCACATTCGGGTATATACCAGAAGTACAGCCAGACATCTTGTTAGGGGGAGGGGCAACCATTCATTAGGACGAGAGGGGCGGGGGTTTGCAATTAAAATAAACATGGATTATTAATTATTTATTAAATATAATTATAATTAATTTTTTCAACCCACCCCCACTCAACCCTTCTCTTCAGAGAAAAATTTCCCCTAATCATCATTCACAACCAAATTTCCTTATTTAAGCTCATTTAAAAACAAAATCACGATGGGAAAAGTATATATTTGTTTTTAAGATAAAAAATTTTCGGGACAAGCCAGGGGGAATGGCCCCCTGCCCCCCTCTGGCACGCCCATGCCGAAGTATATTAACTTTTCATATTATGAAAAAATGAACTTTCATAAACCAATTTGTTAAAGGATTCACAAACGGGTCTATGAAAAATTTTATAAATTAGTTAAAAAAATTAATCCCTTGAGAGATTTGAACTCGATCCCTTGGTTTCTTCCCTTCATATGTAAGGCGCTATACGATCTCGACTTTGTTAAGAATATCATACTTTTTAAGCTTCTTCAATTTGATTCATATTTTTTTTTACCTAATAAACTAGTTTATGAATTTGATTTCACAAACTGGGTATATTAAAATTCAAGCACGAAACTATATGAAAAACGATTGAAAATTCCTATTTTCTTTTTTACAGTGCATATATGCCTCTGCAGCCTAGAGATTATATTATATTTCATTACATTTCTTAAGATCAGATTATAAATTAAAAAAACTTTTTTTTTTATATCCATCCATTAATGAAATTAGATTTTTCCTCTAAATCAGAACCAATGAAAAATTACCGATTGGAATTGAAAAAATATTAAAGCTCTTCTATTTCAATTAATTATTTATTTAAAAAAGTAAAAAAATATTATATATTTTCATTAAAATAAATACCCCGAGAGAGGGAGCAGATGCATTTCCATTTTTTTTTATAAATAAACAATTATAATAAAAAAAATCCTTTATAATAATAATCATCATCATCATCAGCATAATCATCATAAAAATACATTTTAAAACAGATCTGCTATTAACAGATTAATATGGGGCAGGTTGTAAAAAAAACGAATAAAATAAAACCCGAGTTTGATTTATGTGCTATTATGAATATTATGGAAAAGAGTTTTTGTTGCGCTGGGGAAGAAATTTGTGAAGGAAATCCATTTTACTTTGCGTTTTTTTTTTTAATAAAAAATTCCTACTTTTATACAGTGTAACTATTTTAATAGAAAATTAGAATGGTAAAAAAAAATCCATTTGGTGTTGGGTGAATTGAATCAGAAATTACGTTAATTCCTGTTCTGGTCCAGCAGCAACAGCAGATGATTAGCATCCCTCTCTCTAAATTATACACCCCATAAACTAATTCCTATTACTTACTACTCTATGCATTCAATGATTGGAATAATTTTCCCTTTTAAAAAAATTTCCCGCCTTTTGATTTCACTCTCACTGACTCATCTCTTAAAATTTAAAAAAAAAAAAAAAAAAAAAAAAAATACATATTCGAACAAGGGAGTCGTCGTGAAATTCAAAATGCGCTTCGTTGATTATCAAAAGAAAACCCTCTTTTTGATCAAAAGAAAATTGTTAACAAAAATTCAAATTGTGCTTGTTAAATTAAATATCCAATATTCTTCTTCAACTTATTTTCTCAACTTAAAAAAAAAAAAAATGAACGATTTCAAACAAATTCTTGACTCTTTTTTTACGTATAAATTGAAAATCTCCATATTAAAATAAAATCTTATTAACAATTTTAATAACATTTTTTAAGGCTTCCTTTTCTACTTTATTATTATTATATTTTAATAAGAAAAGAAGAAAGAAAGAAAGTTGAAGATAAAATTACTAAACTCTTTATTTTTTTTTTTTTAAGTAGAAAAAAAAGGAAATATTTTTTTTAATTAACGTGTGTTTGCTTATCTATACTTTGTCAAAAAATTTAATAATATAAGGAAAGTCTTTAGAGCGTTTTCCTGGAAAGAGAGATAAAGAAACACGGCCTTTGACCGCCCTTGTAAGAACGCACCTTGGGAATTTTACTACGCTTGTTAACTAATAATAAATCGAGAGTGGAAAAAAAAGTCTTGACTTTTGTCAATTTTGAAACTTTTCCGGATTTTCTTAGATATCTCCACTAATCTAATAAAAAGGAACGTTTGTTGGGATTTTCAAAAACTACTTTTGCGACTTTTTTGCCTCTCAGAGAATTAAAAAAAAAAAAAAAATGACTTTTATGACCGACTTTTTTCAAATTTTTTTAATATAATATTAACCCCATTGACTCAAGCTCTAGAGTGAACATTTCCCTATCTTCATAAAAATTAAATAATATACAATTTATAATCGTAGGCTATTTTGCAAAATAAATATTTAAAAAAATTTCAATTAATTTTTACTTTCTCTTAATGTATATTAAAGTGATCCTTATCTATAGACGTCATTTTTTTTTTTTAGAAATTTAATAACCAGTAGCCTACCCGTAGGTTTTTCATTGCATTAAAAAATAATGTCTGCAAAATTTGAACTCATTTGTAAAACAGGAACACGAGGCTTTTATACTATGAGAATTTTCTTAAAACTAAGAACTTTGTTTTCATCCACAAGGGACTAATTTAATTTTACCGTTACAAGGGAGGGAGGGGGGGGGGGTTGAACAACTCGTTACGTAACTGGTATTTTAGCGACTTTCCGGTACTTTGCGCAACATAATTGTGACTTTTAGATAAAAATGGCCACTTGAGCGTTACGTAACGTCTAGGGGGGTCCAGTAAAATGTTACGGCGCGTTACATGGGGTGAGGGGGGGGGGGTCAAAAATCTTCAAAAATTGCGTTACGCATACTTGTACGCTCCCTAAATAAAAAATAGATATTATTCATGCCATAAAAAATTATAAAAGCTAATTTTTTTCTCCTCTTTATTTCATTTTTTTTTTTTTTTTATTTTAAATTTCGCAAATTAACTGCAAAGAATTTAAATTATAATCGAGTGTGTGTAGTGGACGTTATTTTATTACTATGATATGTGTTGACCACACCTCTAGTATTTTTTTTTTTTTTTTTACTTTTTATTTCAATTCAGGGGTTGGTTGGTGATTAAATCAAAATCTAAATTTATTCAACATTAACGAAGGGCACTCTCTCTCTCTCTCTCTCTCACTTTGTGTGCGCGCATAGGGCAAAATATCGAAATAATTTCACCCGAAAGCTTTTAAAAGGTTGTAAAATTCACGTGGGGCTTAGTTGGGTGATAAATCTTGCCACTTTTTTTCTGTATGTGTTTGTGTGATCCGCGAATCCGCACACACACACACACACCAACACACCCCCTAACAAATGCTTGGAAATAGGATTATATCACTTTGATCTCTCGGGGGCAACTTCGATTTCACATTGAAATATTTATGTTCATCATCATCATCATCATCAAATGTTTAAAGGAATATTAGGTATTAAATGTAGATTTAGATTGAAGGAATACAAATATTTAAAGGAGAGAATCCATCAGAGACTACAAATAAACAAAAACTAATTAGTAAAATCAAATATATTTTCTATCTGAAAAATTCAAAAAAAAAAAAAAGTATTTAAAAATCTCATTTTTTTTTTTAATGATAATTTTTTTTTTTTTTTTTTTTAAACATTTACACTTTTTTTCTCATTTACACTCACATTCACACACATTTACACTGTCTTTTCGGCAACTCAGGCCATTTAAGACTTTGACGATAACCGTTATGAATATATATTATTTGGGGTCCAGGCATTCTTATTTAAGCCATTTGGTATCCAATTGGCTTAAATAAAATCATCGGACTGCCTGGGGTCCGAACCCGCGACGTTTGGTATACGAGGTTAGCGCGCTAACCTCTACACCAAGCCCCGAGGGCTAATGATAATTTTAATAAATTGTAATTTTAATAAATTGACGAAGTAATGTTTATTTATGCGGAGCAAATTCAATTCTATTAGTATGTTAGGGTCGGGAGTCTTTTGGAAACAAAAGTCATTTCAATATAAAAAAAATATTTTTCTCAGGGGCGTATTTAGGGAGGGGGCGAGGCCCCCCCCCGAAATCTTCCCAAACACACATACATATATAGGGATATACAGACATCAGCGCAACAAATCTTTCCGCAGGATGGACAACTTTGGTTAGAAAAAATGGTTAGAAAAAATGTTCCTCAAAAAAATTTCGTGTGAAAAAAAGTATAGTTTCTTAAAAAAAAAATTTTCCTCAGAAAAATTTTTGAGTTCGGGCCCCCGAAAAAAATTTCTATATACGCCCCTGATTTTTCTATATTTATAAATTTTACATCTTAAATTCTATTGTAATATTTCTCCACTTTAAGTTTCTTGAGAAGGGGGTTTATTTATGCGGAGCAAATTCAATTCTATTAGTATGTTAGGGTCGGGAGTCTTTTGGAAACAAAAAGTCATTTCAATATAAAAAAAAATAAATATTTTTCTATATTTATAAATTTTACATCTTAAATTCTATTGTAATATTTCGGCGAAAACTAAATATATATCGACCCAAAAAATTTGGTGTTGCAAGCACAGAACACAACTTTAAATTAGGTCTATTGATTATTTTATTCTGTGCTACCAGTCGCAGCATATTTTTTTACTTTGTTTAGCTCCTACGATTCGATCTATTTATTATTTATATAATTATCTTTTTACTGTATATCCTTTCTTCTTCATTTGATTAAATAATTTACGATTTTGTTAATACCTATGTCTATTACCCAGTGGGATACCTATCTTAAATATAAAATTTCAACCTCATAGCTCTTTTCGTTCTTGAGATATTTTGTTCACACACACATACACACAGACAGGCAGACCATGTTGCGAAAACCACTTTTTTCTCAAAACCTGTATGTATATCCATCAAAATCTCGAATTTTTGACATGAATCGATTACTTTCTCTCTCTATATATACTCTATTACATATAATATATACATAGATAAGAGAAAGTAAAAATACTCTTTTTCAATTGAAATAAATAGAGACATGGTCTAAATGGCCTTAGAAGTCGAAAAATCCTTTAACTTAAATAAGTCGCCACTGTTCTTGTATGACATTTAGAAATAAAAATTTTTGCTTTAATATTCTCTCTTAATTTCTCCCTTGGTATTATTAAAATTATATTTTTTTTACTAACTAATATTTCCCTTTTTTTAAATTAATTCTGAGAATGTAATATTCAAAAATATGAAAAATTTGAATAGTAAAAGAAATATTTCGTTGTCTATTTCTTTCAAAATTTTCGCTCCAGAAATTTTTTTCTAATCTGATATGAGATCCTTCAATATTAAAAAAAAAAATCAATGGACTTAAGGTGCGCGTCTCGGGGTGCTAATTTTGAGACTTTCCAGCGGCCACAATTTTGAAGCTATCGACCTCAAATTTTTTTTAAATTAAAGCTATTTAAAATATCTACCACTTATAGAAGCCCTTTTTTTTTGATTTTCAAAAAAAAAAAATTTTTTAGATTAATCGCATTAAATAAAAGATATTTTAAAAAAAGGAGCTCTGTAAGTTGTTGATAATTAAATTAGTAATCATTGTGTTAAAAAATAATTAATTTTTTGCCTTTAATTAATTAGCTGGAAAGTCTAGAATGAAATGGATCAAGTTGCGTGTATTCTAATGGGGGAACACTAACGCCATCTGGTGCCGCCTCGAGTCAATCGTGTTTTAACGGTTTTCCGAGACGCGCCCCTTAAAAGAGAAATAAATCTTTATGATTTTGAATTGATGATTAACAACGTCCGTTTTCTCTCTAGTAGAGAAAAATAAGATTCCTATGTCGAAACTTTCGAGGAAGAGGAATTTTTCGAGGGAGAGAGAGGATGAGAATGTGGGAAAGAATAGCGGGGTGGGGGTGAAGGCGAGAAATTGTCCCAAGGGAATTCGTTTTTCTCTCTTGGACAAAAAAAGAACTCAAAAGTATTATCTTTGAAGGTTTTGAAACGATTACCAGGACACAATACCAAAAATTTCCTCTCGACTGATTGAAATTGAATTTCTAGCCTTGACTTCAATTATCCCCACCCCCAACGAGAAAAAAAATTTCTCATTTTTATTTTGAGAAATTTCATTTCAAACTTCTTTAATAGTAATACATGTATCATACAATGGTTTGGTAAATGAAATAAAATGATAGACGTAAAATTCGAATGTAAGGGAGAGGAAAATAAAACTTTCTTTTATACGTAGTTTCAAGCTCAGGTCTTCGTTAATATGAAACAATACATAGAAATAGTACATAAATGTCCTCAATTAAATAAAAAATGTATTGTTGCATGCTAATAAATGTTAAAATCGACTACAGATTTTGAAGTTGATCACAGCCTGGACCTATTTTTTTTTTTTCTTTCCTATATATTTAATATATAGTTAGAAAGTATTGCAATCATGTCAAAAATTCGATGTCGAGATTTTGATGGAAATAAATGTTTTAGGCTGAGTCCAGTGGTTTTCGCAACATGGCCTGTCTGTCTGTGTGTGTGTGTCTGTGAAAAAAAATCAAGAACGAAAAGAGCTAGGAGGTTGGAATATTATATTTAAGTTAGGTACCCCTCTGGGACGTGACAGGAAGCGAAGCTTTTGAACAAAATCCGCCAAAAAGTATAATACTTTACTGAAGTACTTATTCAGTTTTTTTTTTCAATTTTCTCAAAATTGGCTCTAAAATTAAAATTCATAAATCACTATTTGTTTTATTCTCTTTCGAACATCTTTGTATTTTCTCTTAGAGGGCCATGAGCTAGCTCTAGCCCGACCTTTTAATAAACATATCTATCTAAAAAGTATATCAGTAAAATTTTCCATGAAAATTGTTTGAGTTACACTTTACTGATATAATATATCAGATTTTTCAAATTCATTTTCCGGCTCTTCCTTCCATACCCAGATAGCACAGTACGTCTTATGTATGTTCAGGGATGGGCAAGTTACTCGATTTTGAGTAACGAGATACAAAATACCAATTACTTCAGATTTTTGTAACGAAATACAAGATACCAATTATTCACGGGTTTGTGTAACGAGATACAAAATACCAATTACGTATTTCAAATACATTGAAAATACCAATTACAAACAAATTTTTCCTTGATTTTAAAATACTTTTTGGAGGGGTAATTCTGGAACTAGAGCCCTGCACGGATACGGGTTGGCCCGTAGGCCCGTTACCCGCCCGGCCCGCGGGCTTTGGAGGCCATGAAAAAATTACGGGCGGATACGGGAGGGTAGCAAGTCTAAATAAACGGGTTCGGGCGGACGGGCATGCAAATGAAATTTTATTTAAAAATTACTAGACATTCGTTCATTCATTCACTAAATCTAGGGCGGGTATGGACGGGTTTGAAAAAATTCCGGGCGGGCCTGAAGAATGGTAAAAAATTACGGGCCGGGTACGGGCGGGAAGTCAAAAAAAAAATACGGACACGGACCGGTCCGGGCCAAAAAAAATCGGCCCGTGCAGGGCTCTATCTGGAACCCTAAATAAATTTAGTTTAGGAAAGTGGCAGCTAAACTTATATTGGAGAATACCTTTGGAAAATGGAAAACAATAAAATTATTCATGACACTAAAAAAAATTTATTTATAAAAATATGAAAAGGTTTCAAAAAACCAAGTTTTCAAAAGTTTTGTCGGATAATCTGGAACTTGATGGAGAATGAATAAACCCCGCAAATGAAAACAATCTTTCAACTGGGGCAGAAGAACAAAGATTTAGTCGTTGAGAGCTGGTTGAAAGAAGAAAGCAAAAAAGTTTTTTAACGAAGAGTGAAAATTTGGCGGTTTAATTGACTTCTCTTAACTGCTTTTTACTAAGATCCGGAGCAGAGAACCCACACGACGATTACATACAGTAATATTAAATAAATTAATAAGATTTCAGCTCCCCCTGCAAGACTTTTTACACTGCGGCAAATAAAAAAAAAGTATTTGGTATCTCGAATTTCAGATACCAATTACTAAAAAATGTAACGAAATACAAGATACCAATTACTTTGCCAATTCTGTAACGAGTTACAAGATACCAATTAATATTGTATTTGGTATCTTGTATTTCAAATACATGTAACTGATTAACGCCCATCCCTGTGTATGTTCATAAGACGCACAATTCGTCTTTTGTACGTACATAAGACGTACTGTGCTATCTGGGATAGAGCCTATGTTAAATCCCTGTCGGGATTTGCAGGTAAATTTCGATTCAAAAGGGGGTACCCTGTCGAACTTTTTATACATTAAAAAAAAAAAATTTCCAATTCTTATGAAATATTGACTATGGGAAACTAATTATAGCCGTCACAAAAAATCTGGTTTTGGAGCATAGTACACAACCTTCAATTACCGAAGGTAACAAACTGACAAACTGACTCTAACTGTTGCAACCGGCCCTTAGAAGCATGATTGCCAACTTCAGAGGCATGGGGAAAATACAATATTATTTACTAACTCTTCTTATAATATGGAGCATTTTGTGTGTTCTTGTAAGAAAGTGAATAAGGACAACTTGGTTTTAAAATGAATTTGAAATTGTTTTGATTATGTTTTTGAATATTATAATGGATTGATGGATTTTTTTAAATTACATTTTATTTTCCAATATTTTTTTTGACAAAAATAAAAAGTAAAAAAAAAAAAAAATCTAAATAAATTATTTATTGTGAATAAAGGAAGTTTTAAAATTCAATTTGCAACTCATTATTATGATCGAGAAATGTCATAAATTTTTTTTTAAGGCTTTACATAATAAATATTCAACAAAAAAAAGCTATAACGTTTCAAAATTATACGTGTGACTAACCGCACAACATTGAAAGTTGAAAAGTACTTCCTCATGTGTGGGATATGGTAGTCCTGAAAAATTTTGTGCTTTGAGTGTGGAAACAAAACTAGGAAATCTAGGACAGAAGTTCCAACACAAATTAAATTCACTTAGTTTTCCCTTTATTCAAAAGAAAAGAGAAAAAAAGAATTAGAATTAGTTATTTATAGAAAAAACAGGCAACGAAATTGAAATACTTTCCCTCTCAATGAATAATAAATCAATCTCCTTCCACTCAAAGGATTGTTTTGAAATTTTTAGGCCAATCTGGAGATAAACGTCTTTAATACCTCTAGCTTCTTGGCCATGGCGGAGGGGAGAGGTATTCGATGAGTTACAAACAAATTAAAATGCTACATACACACACAGACACACTTTTATTAATATTTAGATCCTAGCGTCCGTTTGAACATAAAGATATATTTGGGTTCCCTCTCATAATACTTTCCCCTTACTATTCATATTACACTACGTATGTAAAAGGGAAAAGTAAAATGTAATGAGATGATTTGGCAAGTATAAATGATTAAAAAAATTCCCTTCATTATAATTTTAAGTATTATTTGGCATATGTAGGTCTCTATAGACTCCATATTTATTTAAAGTCTTCTGTACTCGCCTTATTCCCCCCCTCCGCCGTGGCCAAGAAGCTAGAGGTGATGACAAATGTCAAGAAATTAAAGACGTTTATCTCCAGACTTGGCCTAAAAATTAAGAAGTAAATTAAAAAGAATATTTAGAATGTATTCTAAAAGATAACATTGTTTTTAAACCCTCATAAAATAAAGAGTAAATCATCCATTGGAAAAATTTTAGAAAAAAAAGGGATCAAAATTGGTTTAAATTTGATTGGTATCTTTAGTCGAATCATAAATATAGATAGGCAATTTCAGAAAGTCAAATATCTAGAATCTTTAACCTTATCATATTTTCCAGTATTAACTTTCAAATTTGCTTGAATTTCCGAATTAACTTCGCTCTCTCTTTTTTCCCGCTGCTTTTTCTCGGGTCATCTTAGATATTCAAACTTGGATCGATTTGACTCGATCGTATTTGTTATAGAATAAAAAAAAAATTTCTCTCTCTCTCTCATTCTCACTCAGCAAAAGCTATAAAGTTTCCATATCATTTGCAAGCAAATATAAAAGATTTGCAAATGGTTTGCAATTTGTAAAAATGAGACAATCGGACCATTGGACACAGACACTGTAAATTTTTTAGGAAGGTAAACATATTTCGTTATCGACTCCACCCTCATTCTTAGTTGATGGGTCAGCAGCAGCAGAAGGGAAGGAGAGCAAGTCTTTGTGTGTGAATTCTTTCCATTAAGGAATTTCACCCCCAAATTATAACAGAAAATGACATCTTACTTAATCATACAAAATTCACTTAATTCTCACTCTATTGAATTCAATTTCATTTTAATTAAATCTTCTTCTTGGCTTATATAATAACTAAGAACGCGTAAGGGGCGATAAATAATTATATAAACTTTTCTGGAAAATACAAAAAATTGAATTAATTATGAAATTGATTCAATTAATTTGGATCAAAGTTTGCGAAGTGAAATATTTGAAGTATCAAAATAAAGATTGGATTTTCTCAAAATTTGCTATATCGATTTTGATTATAATTTATAAATCGATTATTTTTTGAAATATTCTATAAAATTTATATTCTCATTTTGCTCTCAAAATTGTTTGAAGCGCAATTTACTCTTGTACTTCATACTGTAGGAAAGATAGGAGAATAGTTGCCACTCTCCCCCTTTCCCCGTGGCCGAAAGGTTAGAGGTGTTGACAAATGTTAATATTGATAAAGGCAAGGGACGTGGGTTCGGATCCCAAACAGTCCGACGAATATTTATTTAAATCATTTGGAAGTCAAATGGTATAAATAATTGTGCCAAGAAATAACATCTTCTATCCTGGCCTTATCCCCATGTGGGGTCGGCAAAATTAATTTATAAAGAAATGAGACCGAGAGAAAAGCAAGCCGATCTGTCTCACGGCCTAACGCTTGATATGAAAAAGAAAAAAAAAAGCCTGGCATAAAGGAAAGAAAGAAATGCAAGCCTTAGCCCGTAACTCGTGGTCACCATCTACGTACTCACTAGAAGTGAGCCACTGAGTGATGCCTGGACATTACATATATTGTAATATTAATATTATTATGATTAACGTCTAAAGTCTCTATGACCTAAGATTCCAAAAGACCAAAAAAATGTACTTTCTGAAACTACAATAAATATAATAATGTCGAAATAAAAAAAATCAAGCGGAAAAGCTCAGAAGATATCTTTAATTACCGAAAGTAAAAGAAAATTTGTACTGTGCGAACATCACACCAAATATTTTTCTTTTGAAACCCTCTCTCTTATAATATCTTGTTTTTCTAGGACTCGAATTTCTATTCTTTTCTTTCTTTATGAAGGCTCTGCAATCCCCTTGGGGAGTTGAAAATCTGCACTGATTCTGTTTTTAAAATAAAGGAAATATTAATGTTTTTGATTACTATTATGTCCAAATCTAATAAATCAAAGAATATTCAATTTCAATCGTTGTTCTTTGAAAGGCGATTACGGAATTACAGTAACGGAGAGACATAATATGTTATTTTATGTAGGATAATAAAGGAGGTGATCAAATCTCAATTTTTTCCTACAATAGCTGATCCTATTCTTCTAATCAACTATTGTACGTTCACTAGATTAAATAATCGGATTTCGCTCTCTATATAACGCAATGTGTATAAATTTCAGACTATAGAACAACGACAGGGCTTAGAGGCGAGGGTTCAGCAGTAGAGGGTGTTTTAATGATGCAATTTAGCGCTAAACAGCGCATCGATTTATCGGGCAGGAACATCTGCACAAAAGCCATTGTCGCCACTTCACCCCTTAGAATTAAAAGATTAAACTATCTCGAGGGTCTTAAAAAAAAGTAACGAAAATTACAGACTTAATTATAATAAATATATAGTAATCTCAACAAAAGGCTTTTGGATAAAGTTAAAGGAAGGATGGAGGTGTCAATTAAAACTTCTCTATTGGTTGTTTAAGAAAAAAATAATATTGCTATGCCACGCCCTTTTCTTGTTCTACAACCCTCAATGGACACCTCTCTATTATTAGATAGAGTCCATTGTTTCTATTAATAATATTTGGATAGAAAATTGCATGATTGGATATCAAAATGTGTAATTAGTTAATATATAGACTAATGATTAGGAAGAATGTTTATAATTATCTATCCCCAAAAAAGGAGGTTGGTGTTAAAAGCATTCTTTTTGAGGAGTTTAAACAGTTAAACAAATTTGCAACCCAAGAAAGTTACTCCGTGAGCAACTAGACTTTAGGTATGAGAAATCAACTTAATTTTAATAAATAAATAATGCATTAAAGGCTCTGACCATATCGAATAGGACTGATGACGTTTGGGACTTGCTTTCTGTCACATTCTATTTACATATTCAAATCATCTGATTCCAATTAGAATGAATAGAATAAATATGATTGGTAAGAATTAGAATTATAGCAAAATTTTCTTCTGGTATCAGTATCATTCCTATATATGTTACCCAAGGTGATTTTCCTTCCCCCCTGGATCCGTTGGAATTATGCAATATAAATACACTATTTGTATTTTTTTGGGGCCAGCAAATATAAAATTTTCAATACAAATGGTATAATTTATAATCCTTCTCAAAATTGTGATTTTAATTACGATTAGGACTATTATCAAAACGATTGCAATAGCAGTTAAAATTAGTCCAATTTTCATATGATTGATATGAATATAAAACCTTTTGAAAAACAGTACAATATATTATATTAGCCTCTCTGGCTGCTTTCGCCCCCCCCCCTCTTTTTTTTTGTTTTCCCCTCACAAATTCCCTATTGGAAAATCACAAACTCTTATTCGGGCCCACCTAAGGTAGTACTGTACCTCACCTTTTCTTAATTCCTGCCTCTCTCAATTATAATATCCAGAACAGTAAAAATTTTAATAATTTATTGAAATTTTAATCTTTATAGATAAGAGAATAGAATATTATAAGTGTTGCCGCCAATTTTTGTTTCTTTTTTAGTTTCTAATCACTTGACATACAAATAAAATATTTACAAAAATTAATGTTTTTTTTTTTGCTACCGTTTGCCAAAATGATCTTTTATCACATCTTCAAGGGTCGAGAAGGGTGTTATAAATTCAATCCCCTCTCTACATGATCTCAGATAAGGGTAAGTAAGGAAGGGAGGGAGACTCAATAAAATAACATTTCAACTTTATCGTCCAACTTCTCTTTGAGTAGATAATTTTTTTCCTCTTTTATGCAGTGATTGTTTTATTTTATCAAACAATAATTATTGATCCTGATAAATGAAAGGAACAGGACATTTGTCGCTTTAAAGTGGGCAAATTGTTTACCACGAATTAGATTTGAATTGATTGGTATATTGGCCTTAAGATAGTGAAAATATTAGAACATTTAATTCTTCAGTCCTGGTGAGTTAACATTAATAGTGAAAATAGATGGATGAAATGGTAAAATAGAAATATTGCCATCTTCATACCGAGAGAAAGTTGTGTGCTGTGCGAACAGACACACCAGATTTTTTAAAAAGATCCTTTACCTTTCCTTAAAAGACTTAAAAAAAAAATAAAATAAAATAAAGTGGGTGTTGTATTCAAACAATAAGAGACCAAAAGGAGCTGGCAGGCAGGTAGTTAGTGTCCACGAAATTAAACTGTCTGTTTAGGAAACAGTTTCGGCTCTAATGAAGTAACGCCATCATCATAAATGGTGTTATTTCATTAGAGAGAGATTCATTTCGTGAAGACTAACTACCTGTCTGCCTGCTCCTTTTTCCCTCTTATTGTTTGCTGAAAAGGATCTCACCATCATTTTCTAAACTTTAATCCGAAATAAGGTAATATCCTTTGATTTCACAATCAAAAGAAGCATTTTACCATATTACATGCCATAACATACTAATGAATGTTTTAACGGTTTAAACTAAAAAGCTTTTGAAGTGTAAGTGAATCTAAACCGAGAATAGAAAGGGAAAGAAGAAGGGTGAGGGGAGTGTGGAGGCAAAACCAAAGGTTCAAACTTAAGGCTTAAGTGTTGGTAGACTCCCAATATCCGTTAATCCAGAAACAAGAATCCGGATATCGTTAGTTATGAAGGGTTCGTTAAACAACTTATAACCCTTTAATGAAATTAGAATAGTTTGTTACAAATTTCATTTCTATTTTAATATTGACACTGTAATTTCAAACTAAATACATAGCTAATAAATATGAATATTAGAGGGGGGAGGGACTTTATTAAAATAATACCATTAGTTAGGGGTGTAAGCAGCAATTGCAAGATTCCCTTAGGGTTACAGTTTATTTTCCGTAACTTTAAATATAAAATGTCCAAAGGAAAGAAAGACTTCATAGGAGAGAAATAACAGTAGATAGGACAAGGCAGACATTTATAACCCTTTAGTGAGATTAGGTTTAGAAGGTAACAAATTTCATCTAATGGGACTATTTTCATCCTATTTTAATATTGACACAATTTATTTGAAATCTTCCAGGCGATTTGTAAAGGATTGTTTGTGTTTGTTGGACGAAGCATTTTCTTTGATTGTCCATCGTTGCTTTTTGGACTCTTCTGCTCTTTCCCTCTCTCTTCAGTGAGGGAATTCGAAAAACGGAGGATAACAAAACTCTTCCCTCTGGAGTAAAATAAAAACCGTTTTCTTTGCGGTCGAGTGCCTGACCTAAAACAGACTTGTTATCTGAGTGTATCCGGTGCAACTTCTACGTCATCAAATCTATTGTGTATGCCGATAGCTATGCTTGTTCGGGCCGTTAGACTATATTAAGATAATACCATTAGAGGAAGGTTTGGAGTGGAGGGAGGCAAGCCCTATTGGGAGATTCCGATAGGGTTAAGGTTCATTCAATTATACTGACCGGCTACTAGTTCCATCGAACTTGTTTATGTTTTTATCATTATCTAAATAAAAAAACAAACAAACTCTTTTTAATCTGGCGAGTTTAGAAATATTGCATAAATAAACATAAAATTTATTATTATAATAGAAATTACTAGATTTTAAATAATTTAAAATATTAACAGTAGGTCTGGCGGATAAAATTTGACAAGCGTAACGTAGTTTGAAGACCCTTGATCAGTGGCGTACCAAGGGGGGGGGGCTGTCCGCACCAGGCCCCGAGCCGGCATAGGCCCCATATATATAAAAAAAAAAAATTTAATGAAAATTTCTCTTTGAGAGGGCCCGGGACCCTTGCTGCAGGGCCGGATCTAGAGGAGGGGCAGTGGGGTGCACGTGCCCCGAGCGGCAGATATAAAAAAATTTTTGTTCCGCGGGCGGCAAAAAAATTGCGTCTCTAAAAAAAAGGTAAAATGTTTTTTCGGCGGGAAAAATTTAGAATCTTGGTTCCGCAAAAGAAAAAATGTTCCGCGGGCGGCACACGGGAAAAAATTTAGGTTCCGCGGACGGCAAAAATTTTGTGTCTCTAAAAAAAAGAAAAAAAGGTAAAATATTTTTTCGGACGGGAAAAGATTTGGCTCCGCGAAAAAAAAAAAAAAAAAAAAATTCGCAGAAAAATTTTTGAGATCAGGGAAAATCTTAAGGAGGGGGCGGCAAATTAAATTTTGCCCCCCTAAAAAATCTCCTAGTTCCGGCCCTGCCTTGCGGTTCAGGGATATACAGTATTTTAAAAATATTTTTGTGTATGGAGGTGAAGGATATTTAAAGATGAGCCACCCCCCCCAAAAAAAAAAATATAGGGCCCCCTCTTCTAGTGCCGCCCCAGGCCCCCAACTGCCTCGGCACGCCTCTGCCCTTGATTTAGAATTTAAAAAAATTGTAGCATACATAAACAAATAAATATACTGTATATATAAATATGTTAGTTTGCTGGCTGGAGATTTTGTATAGGCCAAGAATTGGACAAAATAAAATAAATAGTTTTTTTTTTTTTTATTTCTGCTGATTTTTTAAGTACTAAGTAATTTTTATAAGAATATTTGAAAAATAATTTTGTTCTTCTCTCCCTACCATTATCCCGTATTTTGGTTTTGGAAAAACAAAAGAAAAGAAAAACACGACCGTGTAAAGCAGACTTATCAAATTAATATGCTATTGCGGGCCACATTATCTATTTTGTACCAAGATAAGGGCCGCATCTTTGTACTGTTAAAAAAATTAATAAAATACTATTGTTAGAATGATTATATTATGTATTTATTAAACTCAATGTATTTTTCAAAACGTCTCAGCGGACCGTAATCAATGTATTAGAGGGCCGCGTTTTTGACATGCCTGGTGTAAAGCATTAAGTCACACAGATTGGAGCTTGAAGAAAAGGAATAGGTTGACATAAAAGTGGACAAATGCCAATCTTAGCACTGATAACTCGTGGTCGTCATACAAGTATCCACAAGATGTGAGTTTCAGAGTGAATTTGAAAAACAATATTAATATTATTTCTTCTTCTTTTTCTTTCTTTGCCGATATTATTCCCTCGGTGCGGGGTCGGCGGAATAGGTTTTTTTGCGACCGGAAGAAATAGAGCAGGCCGGCTCATCGCACGGTCTGACGCCTATAGATATAGAAGGAAGGGACAGACATGTAAAGAATAGAAGGACTGCCAGTCCCAGGTTGGGCAGCTCGTGGTCGCCATCCACGTACCCACAAGAAGTGGGCCCCTGAGCAAGAACAATATTAATATTATTTAAATTTTTTGAATTAATGGATTGAAAGAGTTTTATATATATATATATATAAAAAGAATCTACTTTTGAGGAAGTTTACTCGTCTTTCACTTCAGGTGGATAAGGTGAGTTATGATTAAAAACAAAATGTTTTTTTGTATGTTGGGATTTTATTGCGACTGTTTTTTCTGCAGATTATCACAGTTTCGGGGTCAAATTCCCCATCTTCAGGCTGAAACAACATACATATCATCACAATTTTGCTCACAAATGATGTCAAATTCTTTATAATTGAATTATAGCGTTATGATTTGTACAAAAGCAAGTGAAATAAAGAGATTTTTCTTTTTGTTATTTCTTTTTTACATTTTTTAGCTAAACAATTTTTCATTTTTAGTTTTATTTTTATGATAAATTATACATGCACACAAACCTAAGTAATGTTTTTTTATTATTATTAAACATATATATATAATAATAAAAAAACATTACTTAGGTTTGTGTGCATGTATAATTTATCATAAAAATAAAACTAAAAATGAAAAATTGTTTAGCTAAAAAATGTAAAAAAGAAATAACAAAAAGAAAAATCTCTTTATTTCACTTGCTTTTGTACAAATCATAACGCTATAATTCAATTATAAAGAATTTGACATCATTTATGAGCAAAATTGTGATGATATGTATGTTGTTTCAGCCTGAAGATGGGGAATTTGACCCCGAAACTGTGATAATCTGCAGAAAAAACAGTCGCAATAAAATCCCAACATACAAAAAACATTTTGTTTTTAATCATAACTCACCTTATCCATCTGAAGTGAAAGACGAGTAAACTTCCTCAAAAAGTAGATTCTTTTATATAAATATTATTTAATTTTGTCAAATCAATTATAAAACGGCTGTATCTATACTGGTCCTGATTGATCGTCGAGATCGTCAAGAGCAGAAAAAAATAAAATTTGATTACTTTTCATAGATTTTTAGCTATTTCTAAAGTAATAAGAGTTAAAAAAGGGACAAGGGCAATTCTCAAAGAATTTTTTTCCTCTTTTTTCTTAAAATGTTAATATCTCTTTTGTATCGGTGAGTACACCGAAAGTGTTAATATTATGACGAGTTTGGTATATAATAATAAAGGCAAGCCAACTTTATTAAATTAAATTTCTTAACTGGAAACAGTCAATTATTTCGATAGCATCAATGAAAGAGGGAATGAGAAAGGAGTTATCTTAATCTTGCCTGGGGAAGCTCTTTTTTTTGAAATCACCAATTATCTATTATTAATTAGAAGCAAGTTAATTAAATTAATCATAGAGTGGGCTTACTGAAGCTGAAAACCAACCAACTCATTGGTATAGAAGAGAGGGAGAGAGAGAGAGAGAGAAACACACCCGGAGGCCTTTCTGGTCTAATTAATAATGTAATAAATAGCATAAGCTTTTTAGCTTGAGTTTATGTCTGCATTGCAGAGAATGGCCCTGGGTCCAATTCTAGCTTCTCTTTCTCTCTTTCTCTCTCTCTCTCTCTCATGTAATTATTCACATTTCAATTAATGTGGACAAGAATAATATTGAATTAATTTCTATATGCTGCCTGCCAGTTGATGAATTTCAACTTAATGAAGAGGCTTTTGAAATATTATATCCAATGTTGTATGCGAAAGAAGAAGGTCTTAAAACAGGGACATCCCGGGACAATTCTATCACGTGTTCCGCATTAGAGGCTTCAGGGATGTGGTAACGAAATTGTTTAGTTTTTTTTTTTTTTTAGTATAATTAAATTTAAAAAATAACCGAACTTGCTAGGATTTTTAAAAATTTAATTTCTCATTCATTCTTACAACCTTTGTTCCAGAAGTTTCAGAAGGCCCTCATCATCTTTCGGATTGAACTAATTATGGTACTTTATAGTGTGATGTTCAAAAAATCAAGGTTTAATAGTGACAATTATGAGGAAAATGGAAAATATATGTATGGGTATAAATATTAATCCTTAATAAAAAAAGAAATGAGTTTGTACTTAAGACCTCACAACTGAAATGAAAATTTCGTAATCGATTCTTATGAATAATATAAATATAGCAAGCCGAAAAATTTGGAAAATAAATCATTTTACTGTGGAAAGCAATCGCTGGTTTATTTTCTCCATAATTTTAGAAAACAGAACAGGGCAACCAGTGGGGCACTCAGCTGTCACTATCACGTGCTTGATCGGGTAAATTCGGAGGACCCGAGCGTGACGTATCTCACTTGTTCACTCTCCAGCAAAAATTTTGTACGCAGTGCGCCCAAAAAGGTTCTTCTAATAAAAAAAAAAAATCCGTTCTCTTTTGTTAATGTGCTTAAGCTTAATAATACATTTTTTTTTTTGAAAAACAACAAAATCTCTATTTGAAAGTAAAATGTAAAATAAATTATAAATGTCGATGGTGAATATAAAAAATAGTAAAAAAAAAAAAAATAAATATAGAATTAATTGATGACCTGGCTAGAATTACAAGTCAGGTATAGAAAAAGTAATAAATATTGTTTTGATTTCTTAGTCTCTCTAGTTATTTTTTTCTCTCTCTCTCTCTTTCTTTCTCTGACCTGCCTTTTCATGTTGATATTTTCGATAAAAAAGAAGCCCTTAGGAGCCCAGAGGGAGAGAGAAGAGGCTTTTTTCTATAGCCACTACATCAGATGAATCGACAGAAGCGATACATCTTCTTCTTCCTTCATTGGCAGTCACTCTGTGTGGATAGTGAAGAAATTTGGCTTCAATATCAAATCAACTCTCGACTTTCTTCTGATAATTTAATCAAAAAGTCAAAAAAAAGTCCAGGTCAGGTGAACACACATAAAAGAGAATAAAAAAGAACCTTAAATCAACCCAATTTTAAGCCAATCGATTAACAAATTTTATAATAATTATTTAATTATTACCCCATCTGCGTGTTTATGAGCGTTTATTTATATTTTGAGGTCCGGGGTTAATTAAAATGATGATATCATTTTATTATTAGAAATTAAAAAAAAATATTTGTATGACCTATATTAGGTCGGAAAATGAAAAGCCCATTGAATATCGGATTTTTAGTTACTTTTGCAGATACAGGGTGGTTTTAATTAAACTTTTTACTTATATGGAAAACGAACCTATCATATAAATAGACAAGAACAGATGAACAAAATAAGAAATTGCTTTAAGACAATTTTAATGCGCAACTAAAAGCATTGATAACATCAAATAATAAAATTCATAAATGCCTGGAAGTAGGCAACGAAATGGTTGATATTTGTTTAGTGAAAGTTTGACTGAATACCATGGGCGTAACTAAAACTTGAAAATTCATTATACCCTATTAAATTTTTGATGTCCATTCTTTATATGAATCAGGTTGTTGTTATATTGCATATTTAAAAACAAACTTTATCATAAATGTATGAAAGTAATAAAAAAAAAAATATTCCGCGCTTCTTGAACGCTTCATGAATTATTATAACAATTTATTAAACAAGAAGTGATGTTTTATTCGATATAAACATAATACTTCAACTGTTAATATTAATAAATAAACATGACAAGAACCATGGCAGGGGAAGAAGAGGGGGGTGAATGCCACCTTTTCAATGATGCTCATATATCATCTGTTGATTTAGTTTTCTAACTCGACGACAACGGAAAAACGAAATGGAAGTGAAGATTTTGCATCCTAAAGTGGTGACAGAAGAAGGGTTCATTGGTTCAGTTATCATTTACTTATATTATTTGAATATTAATTTTTTTTTTTGTATCAGACTGAATATAATGATTTTTTTTGATATTTTGATTTAATGAATTTTTGGTTCTGATGATGGCTCTCATGGTGGCCGAAACATGATAGCGCACCTGTCAACCAAAAAATAAATATTATTGAAAAATTTATTGTTTTTTAATAATTATACCAGAAAAAACGACATACTACCTGTCAAATTCCGTTCAAGAAAGAAACCACGAGTTGCTTATATTTAATATTAATTATATTTAATAGATATGATTTTTTATTTATAATGATCTAAAAAAAAATTATATACATTTTTGAAAATATTCTTTTGATTTTGTTTCAATATAAAACAGATTTATTTTTTGATACATTTTCAATTTACTGATATAAATAAAATATATATAGAGTACCTACAATTTGTTTTTGTTGTTGTTGAAAATATTATTTCAATATATTCAATGGCTATTCAGGAAAATATCTAATTAAAAAAGATTATCTGATAGCTAATCAATGGATTTATTGAATTAAAAAATTGGAACGTGCACGTCCTAACATTTGGGCCTATGTGAAATAAAGTTTTTTTTTTTTTTTTAATAACATGAATTCAATAATTAAATCTGCTTAACCCCTTTTAAATGAAATGTATTCAAGCTAAAATAAATAAAATTTATTCAATTTAAGATTTTAAATTTAACTAGGTAGAGCCTTGTTTGACAAGATAGAATTTTTTCAATAAATGCTCAAATTGACTGTTCATTAGCCAGTCAATATATCGTTTAAAATAGCAAGTTTGCGAGGTATGTTTGTGCTTAAGATTGGGGAAAATTGCACCCCCTGGAGTCGAACCAGGACCTCCACGCTTTCGGGGCGGGTGAACTACCCTTATTCTAGGGCGCCGGCTCAATAAGCACATCTCGCATCCGCCTATTATACTAAGAGAAAGAAAAAGCCTATTATTGCCTAGCGTGGAGGTCCTGGTTCGACTCCAGGGGATGCAATTTTCCCCAATCTTAAGCACAAATATACCTCGCAAACTTGCTATCTTAACTATGTTTAGTCAAGTGGTGAGAGGACCCGAAATTTGTGGTCGATAAAAGGGGAGCTAACTAACTATATTAATATTAGAAAAATCGAATTTTTCAGTTTTTTTTTTTATTTTTGGACAGCCCTAATACAATTTTGCTTTGTGCAAAAAAACATATTTACGATATACTATAGTTCTTTGGCTTTCCAAAAATAATTTATTCATAAAAATCTGGTGTACTGACAGCACACACTTTCTCTTACCTTCGGTAATCGAAAGTTGTGTTCTGTGCTTGTCACACCAGATTTTTTGTGTCGACATATATTTAGTTCCCGACAGTACGGAACATTTGAATTCAGATGTAAAATTTATAAGTATGGAAAAATATTTATATTTTGTTACCATGGCAACCATTTCTCCTATCTTCCCTATGAAATACAAGAGTAAAGTGGTCTTCAGAAGATTTCAATTGCAAAATGAGAATATACATTTTAAAGAGCAACTAAAAAATAATTGATTTTTGAATTTAAAAAAAATCGTTGGAGCAAATTTTGAGAAAATCGAAAAAAACTGAAAAAGTACATCAGTAAAGTACTAGTACTCTTTGGCCGATTTTGATTAAAAGCTTATTTTTCCGGTCCCGGGGGTGTTTAACTTAAATATAAAATTTCAACCTCCTAGCTCAATTCCTTCATGCTTAAAATTGAACACAGACACACACACCCACCCACCCACCCACCCACAGACAGACCATGTCGCGAAAACCACTTTTTTGGATTCAGGGGACCTCAAAACGTGAAGATCCATCAAAATCTCGACATCGAATTTTTGACATGAATCCAATACTTTCTCTCTATATATATATTACATATATACATAGGTAAGAGAAAGTAAAAATCTAATACTAATAATTAACGAAATTATTAACAAAACAGTTATTAGTCTGGTAAAAAAAAGCACATGGCTGCCTATCTTTTAGGCGCTTTGCTCTCCTCGACTGTAGAGCTCATAGAAATAAAATTATAACTATTTAGATATATTTAACTATTTTGTTCATAATTTCGTTAATACTTAACAGATTTTCACGAATGAATGAATTTTGGAAAGTTAAATAACTATAGAATATCGTTAATATATGTTTTTTGCTTTTAAAAATTGCATTAGGGGTGTTTAATTCGTTTGAGGCACGTCTCCGAAATTTGAATATTTCTATGTATTTTAACTATCTGCATGCCCGTGACCCGTGGCTCAGAGAGAAGACACTAGCTTCTCGCGCAGGGGTCCCGGGTTCGGCTCCCGTCCCAGGCGAGAAAAATTTGTTTTATTTTATTTGACTACAAATCATTTTTTGAAATAAATAAGGATGGGGTCTAAATGAACTTACATTGTTAGATGCAAAAAAGACCTTAAAAAAAAAAAAAACTTTCTGCATATTTTTTGAAGAAGCGAAGCCTTAAAAAATCTTGAAAATTCATAATAAGAGCCGTTTTAGAACATATTTTCTAAGAAAATTTTATTATCCCTAAAACTAGTGCCAATCGGGCAAAATAGATGGGGGTATTTTTTTGTAGAATATTTATTTTCCTGCAAGTTTTTTTCCTTAAGTTTTTTTTATTGTATCTTCAGCTGTTTTGTTAATAACACAGAAAATACGACAATTTCATGGAAATAGGACTTTCGAGGCTGACACCGACGTTGGTTCAAGTAACAATAAAACAATACTGGACATTTTAAAGAGCGTCTAATACACTACAGAGTGCGACTAATCGCAATGAAAAATCATAAAACCGAACTAAGCCATATCAATTAAAAAAAAAAAATTACATGTTAATTAAATGGAAAAATTCAATGATCGAGAGGAAGTAGGCTTAAAATTAAAATTAAGGGCTGAAACTTCGAGGGAATTTTTTTTTTATGTTTATGTTCGTTTCAAATGAAACAACCAATATATATACTAGGGCAAAGTAAAAGCAAGCGTATGGTATGTGAATACTTTTTTCTAACAGATTCCTTCTGTTCAGTTTTGTAACATAGAGAGATGTTAAAAAATGTAAAAAAAGGGGTTGGAGTCTTTTGCATGTCGATACCTGTATGAAGATTGAGAAGCAACATTCTCCATCTGAAGGGTTAAAAAAAAAGAGAAGGCCAAAAAAGTCAACACTTGCTGGTTTTATTGCCATCTCTTTCTTTTCCTCTCTTCTTCTTCTCCATTTCTCTCTTTTTCTATTTTCCTCTCTCTCTCTTTCTCTGAACAACCTTCTCCTCGCAATTCCCTTTTTTTTCATCATAATGTCTTCGCTAGAAGACTATTTTCTATATAAAATAACGCTGTCGAGCCTAAAAATATATGCTTCTACTTTATATACAATTTAGAGTCTTTTACTTGGAAAAGATTGACGTAAATATTTGTGTCAGGATATATAGAATAAACAACGAAAAAAGAAAAAAATAAAATTTTTCTTCTATGCTGGGATGTAATGATAAATAATAAATTATCTTGTCTCTATCTTTGAGAAGAATTTCAACGCCTCTGTGAAAAAAATATATATTCATAAAATACAACGATGGATGGTTCTACTAATAAAAAATTTATTATGATTGTTAAAAAAAATAACGGAATTTGAAAAAAAAAAAGAAATAAATAATTTAATAGAAGAATCGTTCTTTTGATGCCTATTGGCCTTGTCTATTTGTTATTATATTCGAATTCATCATGGCTATAAATATAAATTCGAATTATATAAATATAAATTTGTACAATAGAGAGATGTTAAGTCTCTTCTGAATAAATTAATACAAAAAAGTTTCATAGAATATTGTCCTTTTAATAGCTGGGCATACACGGAGAGGTAGAACTGTCGGTTTTGACCGGGGCGGTCCAATCTGTCGGGTCGATCCGCCACGGTTAAAACTTTCGTATTCAATTTGGCTTAAAAAAGTGGAGAGTTTGATCTGTCGGGTTGGACCGGGGCGGACCAATCTGTCGGGTCGATCCGCCACGGTTAAAACCGTCATTATCAATTTCGTTTAAAAAAACGGAGAGTTTGATCTGTCGGGTTGGACCGGGGCGGACCAGTCTGCCGGGCCGGCTAAAACTGGCACGGTTAAAACCGCCACGGTTAAAACCGTCATCACTCACAAACGTAAAGGAAAAACCCGCAGATAAACCAGTATAGTTGGCCCGCCACGGGCCAAACCGTACGTGTATGGGCAAAATCTTTGGACCGCGGCAGTTTTAACCGCTGATTTGACCAAATCCGTGGACTTTCGTCTTGACGAAAGTTTTGCCTGCCGACTAGACAGATCAAGTCTAGAAGCCATTGGAATTTCCAAGAAAAATGGAAATAGAAAATTATTTAAAAAAAAAAGTAATTAATCCTTTCTTCTCCTTTAAATAAAATCTTTAATTATCTGATTCTGAAGCTGCCAAAATGCGATTTAAGGTTCCCTGAGTCCATTTAAGTAGTTTTTGGAATGATGTCTGTGTGTATGTCTGTGGTATTTTGCACACATAAACTAGATGTAAAGGTCAAGAACTGAAAAGCTTTTGGTAAACATCGGACCATTAGGGGGCGCTCTAGAGGGAGGGCCAATATTTTTTTCTTACATAACCTATAATTTTTTTTGTATATTCAGAAACTAGACTTTCTCCCTAGTAAAATGATAGGTCTATATAATATTTGTATCCTAATTTGCCATGACCTTAAATGATATTTAAAAAAAATAATAATAATAAATTTGTTTTTGTGAATGGTGATTAACTAAAATATTTTAGAACATATTAATAGCTTAATTAATTAATAGGGGGAGGGGTAACTTATTTTCTTTAAATGGTCAAAAAAATAAATTTGTAAAAAAATTTTGAAGTAACATGTCCTCCCCTACCCCCTCCAAAAATCGCGACTTAAAGAGATGGTCCGGGGCGGTCAAAACTGTCGCTTGTCCACTAACGAAAAGATCAGACCGTGAGTTCGGACCGCAGTCCAATCTGTTAGATTGATGCGTGGCGGTCAAAACTGTCGCTTGCTCACTAACGAAAAGATCAGTCCGTGAGTTTGGACCGCAGTCCAATCTGTTAGATTGATGCGTGGCGGTCAAAACTGTCGCTTGCTCACTAACGAAAAGATCAGTCCGTGAGTTTGGACCGCAGTCCAATCTGTTAGATTGATGCGTGGCGGTCAAAACTGGCGCGTGCTCGCCCACTAACGTAAAGATAAATCCGTGCGTTTGGACCGGCACGGTCAAAACCGACGGTTCTACCTCTCCGTGTATGCCCAGCTAATTAAACAAAAGAGTTTTATAAGCAACAGAGTAGAGCAATAGTCACCACAATTGTTGCTGTTAAGCAGCGCGTAACCTCGGGTCACCAACCCCCAGTAGCCATCGGTACAATCATTATTTAAAATATAATTAAAATGTTAAACCCTTATATGTTCACAGTAGTCGAGAGGGGGATAAAACAATAATTATACAACATATAATTATAATTTTCTATTATAAAAAAATTACATTTATGATAGGAATATAAAGCTCAAAAGATACTGCTACTGAAGTAGCTAAATAATTATTTTAAAAAAACTGGTGTGACTGGTAGCACTTTCCTTTGGTATGAGAAAATTATGTTCTCTGCTTGTCACACCAAATTTTTTTGTGTCGAGATATATTTAGTTTCTGCCGATATATTTGAATTCAAATTATAAAATTTATAAACACGGGAAAATATTTATATTTTGTTGATAAGAGAAGACGATTAGAATGATAGACAGGATTATATATTAGACAGGATTTATATTTTGTTACCATGACAACCATTTCTCCTATCTTTCCTATGAAATACAAGAGTAAAGTGTGCTTCAAAAAATTTTAAAGAAAAAATGAGAATATACATTTTAAAGAGCATCTAAAAAATAATTAATTTTTGAATTTTAATCAAAATCGTTGGGGCGAATTTTGAGAAAATCGAAAAAACTGAAAAAGTACATCAGTAAAGTACTAGTACTTTTTAGCCGATTTTGTTCAAAAGTTTCGTGTCTCGTCCCAGGGGGGTACTTAGGAAATATAAAATTTCAACCTCCTAGCTCTTTTCGTTCTTGAGATATTTTGTTCACAGACAGACAGACAGACCATGTTGCGAAAACCACTTTTTTGATTCAGGGGACCTCAAAGAGCGTATATCCATCAAAATCTCGACATTGAATTTTTGACATGAATCCAATACTTTCTATATAGTCTATACATTAATATATATTCTCTACATAGGTAAGAGAAAGTAAAGAAAATGCGTGCAGCGAATATTCTTTTTCAGGAACAAAATTAGAAATGATCTCTAAACTATACAAGACGGTTAGTTTTTGGCGGTGTGTGTTTGTAGGTTATTGTCAAACGAACAAAGTGGCATATGCGTGGCTAATCGAATAAGCTGTGGATTACGAATCTAGAGTTGCTACCCAACTCGGGTTCAAATCCCACTTGCCGTGAAAATTTTCAAACATTGCCAATGTCTCCTCCGTCTCTCTATTATTGGAGTTAATCTCAGTTGAGAGATTGAAGAAAAGAAAAAAAAGAAAAGAAAAGAAATTACTTTTAATTAAATCGACCACAGGTCGGTCATTTATTCATTAAAAAAACCACAACGAAGTAAAACATCGAGAAGACAAAATTTAATGTATAGAAGTATTTCACCAAAACTCCTCTGACGACGCAAATAATTTCAATGTGAAATGTTGAATGACCTATTTTTGAGATGAAATTTATTTGCAAGATTAATTATAATTAAATCAGATAAAAAAAAAAAAAAAAAAAAAAAAAAAACAGATTCTAAATTAAATATTATTGATTATATAATTTAATTGAAATGATTTATTACATTTCTTTTTTTGTTATTTTTGATGATATTATTATCATCCCTTGTAAGGGGAGAGAGAGTGAGAGAAGACAATTGGAGTTAGAACAAATAAAAGTCGCGCGCCCCTTACATCACTAAACTGCCATCAAACAATAGCAATAATCCCAACCCATTTCTGTTCAAGATGGCTACTTATATGACAAAAACAAACTTTTGGCATATGTTGAACATTAAAAACATATTCTCTCCCCCCACCACCAAATAAATGGATTAAATTAATGCACTTTAACCACGAATTATCATCTCTGAATAGGGGAGGGGAAAAAAGAACCTTTAATCATGATTAAAATACAATTTAATCCTTTTATAACTCTCTCCATATTTTTTTTAATTCCTTCTATTTTTTTCTGAAAATCAGAATTTGCATATTTGGTAGATTAGAGGTGTACTTAAATTATTAAGTATCAAATTATTTCTTATTAAGTACTAATAAAATAAACATCATTTATAATTAAAAGTGAAATTTTTTTTTTAGCAGAGATATTCATTTTTTTGCCATGTCAGTTTTATGACGTAACCAAATTACTCGTCAGACACTGAGATAAAATCCGAGTGAGGATAACCATCTACATGTATTATATAGAGTAGGTATATGTCAATGTTCACCGAATAAAATTTAATTGCGAAAAATAATGAGAAACCTGAAATTTAATATTTTTGCAAAATTATTCATTTATATAATGACTTCCACCCTCTCGTTTCACTTCTAAAGGGGTTCCATCGATTTGCTGATCTATTTGAGAACGTACTAATCGAGAAACTACACATAATTAGTTCCAAACAAAGATTTTCTCATTTTTTTAAAACATTTTAAAAACTCATTTGTAAAAAAAAAAAAAAAAAAAAAAAAATTAGGCATTATTTATTTATTTATTTATTTAGGGCATCCAGCACCAAATTAGGCATTATTGGAAAATTTCAAACCGAACAAAACAGTATACATATAACCAGTGGCGGATTAATGCATTTTTGTCGGGGGGGGGGGGCGGTTTTTTTTTTATTTTATTTTTTTTTATTTAAGGACTTTGTGGGCATCTATGGCCATTTAGACCTCTTTCCTATTTATTTAAATTGATGGGTAACAAATTCAATTGAAATTAAACCCGGAAATCATAATTTCTTTAGATTACTAGTTTTTATAACATTGTGAATTTCTTCTCGGGGGGGGGGGTCGATCGCCCCCCTCGCCCCCCCCTTTAATCCGCCCCTGCATATAACTTAATTTGATGACTTAAAACATTTTTTTTTCTCAAACTACCTGCTCCTTCCCAACTGCGCATTCCTTTTTGAGATCTTCATTTCGGAATGAACGAATGCGTGAAAGGTAATTTGAGAAAATAATTTTTTCTGTGAACTTATTAAGTCAAATTGCCAAGTTAAACTGTATGGCTAAAGTTATTTACGAAGAGAAAAGTGATATATCAACATTTAAATTTAAAAAAAGAGGGAAAGTTTTACAATTTCATTGCTTTTTTTAAATGAAAAATAATAAATTAAATTAATTTTTTTTTTGTTACATTTTACCCATATAATTTTTTGTAAAAATGTTATATATTTATGTATTTTGATATTATGTACAAATTTTTTTTTATCGTTTTAGTCTCATGGCCCAGACTAAGCCAAGAAATAAATAAATAAAAAAAAAATAAAATAAAATAAAATTTTTTTTTGTAAGTTAATAAAAGATATTTTGACATTATCGTGATTTAATTTAATAACTAATTAATAATACAACTGAACTACAAGAAATTATAACGTTTCGGTTACTATCTCCACAGGAAAGTTTACTGGGGCTTTACAAAGTAAACATCACCCGAAGACGGTTGCAGAAATATTGGCCGAAACTTTGTAATTTCTTGTACTTCATTTGTATTATTAATTACTAACTAAAATGCCAAAAATGTCTTTTATTACAATAATAAAAATCGTGAAAGCACAAATTACAATATTTAATAAAATATTCTTTTTAGGAAATAAAATTTTTTCCCTAATATACAGTGGCACATATGCCTGATATGGTCGAAAGTGGAGCTTTAAGCTTAGGCAACCAAAATGCTTACGGGTTGTCTTAAAAGTAGATTTTTACCTTCAGTTGCATTAAAAAAATATGATTTATTTATTTTAAAAATATTGGTTTGGTTGATTAAGCTCAAGCCTCCACTCTCGAGCCGATCAGGCACTTGTGGCGCCCACTGTAAGTATTAATTGAACTTTTCTACCAAGTTTCATTCATGTCTTGGAGTTATTCAAAAGTTATAGAGAGTATAATATAATATCATTTTTTCCTCTATCATATTTATATTCTAAAAGTCGGTATATTTTTTATTGATACACAATAATAACAAAATGAGAATATAATAAATTTCCTAAGTAGAAACAAAGATCCCAAGAAGAAATATGTATTATATTTTTTTTATATAGCCTACATTTTGTATATAGCCTATATATATATATTGATGGATTCTACTCACATAGATTATATGTTTTTGACATGTTTATTCCGATTTGGCTCAGCTTTTAAAATATAATATTAATATGAGTAAATATGTGCCAAACTGTCGAAGACAAATGTTCTCTCTCTATCTGTATGTACATTGGCAGGTGTCACAGGGAGTGTTTGTCAAATCAATTCTGGAATAAAATGATAATTTTATGCAAAATCGTTTCTATTAATTGATTCTTATTATTAAGTAGGACATTAAGATTCAAGTATTATTATAGAATTAGTAGATATATATAGTTCTATACTTCTCAATCTGAGACCCAAGCTCTCAAAAAAATTGTATTTAATTTGGAAACTCTTACGCAGGATTATTCCACAAGGTGTTTACACCCCCCCCCTTCCCTTCCCCTTTCGTTCATTATCGTTCTTTTGGAAATAAGTTTCATTTTTATTGTTTAAATAAATAATTAATTGTTTATATTTGCTTAAAACATTAAAAGCATTAATAAATATATACTTGTAAACTAATTTTGTTTCGAAGCTACAGCCTGCACGTACTGTAGGTATATATTTCACTTTATTGGTTGCCAAAACTACACTTAATTAATAATTTATTAGAAATGCTTTGTATTATTAAACTTCATCATCGAGTTCTTTGTTGCTTTAGAGAGAGTGAGAGAGAGGAAATTTGAAATGAAACACTCCCTCTCTTGTTTGGAATTTAATGATTTGATTTGATATAGGAGAAACAGAAGAGGAATCAAAACGTCCAAAATCCAAATTCAAAATATTGATTATATTCTTCTGCCATCATCAGCCAAAAGTGGGATTTCTTCCTCTAACTTTATGCCTGTCTTCCCCCTCCAGCAGTGCGATGAATCTTTTTCTTTTTTTTTTTTGTAATTAAATTTATTTTTGGATGTTCTAGCCACAAATTTATTTAATAGAAATATTTCTTTTGATAAGAACAAAAAAAAAAAGTTTTTTTTATCTCGATTTTATGTAAGCAAATTACGCGCCGTCTCATGGATAAAATCAACATCTCTTTAACTAATTAAATTAAACTAATAATTAAATCTCTTGTCACTTGTGAGAATCGATTGCATCAACTTTAATAATAATATTGTTAATACAACCAGATAGGAGAGAGAGAGAGATGTGTGAGCATTATACGATAATCTCTTTTGAAATTTAAATAAGTTCTTTGAAATTCTATCAAAGAAAAGAAAATTTCATATTAGGGTATTTCATTTTCAAAAATATGGTATGACTAAACGCATGGCATATCTACTCAAACTTCCAGACCTTTATCAACAAATTTGAAGCAGATTTACTTTTTTATAATCAGGGACCAACACAACGCGTAATTCCATTATTATCTTGACATTTTTCAGTGGCGTACCGAGGGGGGGGCGAGGGGGGCGGTCCGCCCCAGGCCCCGAGCCGGCATAGGCCCCCATATATTTATAAAAAAAAAATTTAATGAAAATTTCTCTTTGAGAGGCCCCGGGGCCCTCAGGGCTCAAGTAAAAACGGAAAAATTTAGATAAAAAAAAAGAAAATTTAATGAAAATTTCTCTTTGAGAGGCCCCCGGGGCCCTTGGGGTTCAGGGATATACGGTATTTTAAAAATATTTTTGTGTATGGAGGAG
>JAKCPI010031800.1:0-23144 GCA_023213315.1 Euborellia annulipes | reverse complement strand
ATAAAAATCTGGTGTGACTGGCGCACAGCACATAACTTTCTCTTACCTTCGGTAATCGAAAGTTGTGCACTGTGCTTGTCACACCAGATTTTTTGTGTCGACATGTATTTAGTTCCCGGCAGTAGGGAATATTTGAATTCAGATGTAAAATTTATAAGTATGGGAAAATATTTATATTTTGTTACCATGGCAACCATTTCTCCTATTTTTCTCTATGAAGCACAAGAGTAAAGTGTGCTTCAAACAATTTTGTGGGCAAAACGAGAATATACATTTGAAAGAGCATCTAAAAAATAATTGATTTTTGAATTTTAATCAAAATCGTTAGAGCGAATTTTGAGAAAATCGAAAAAACTGAAAAAAGTACATCAGTAAAGTACTAGTACTCTTTGGCCGATTTTGATTAAAAGCTTATTTTTCCGGTCCCGGGGGTGTTTAACTTAAATATAAAATTTCAGCCTCATAGCTCAATTCCTTCATGCTTAAAATTTGACACCCACCCACCCACCCACCACACAGACAGACCATGTCGCGAAAACCACTTTTTTGGATTCAGGGGACCTCAAAACGTGAAGATCCATCAAAATCTCGACATCGGATTTTTGACATGAATCCAATACTTTCTCTCTATATATATATTACATATATACATAGGTAAGAGAAAGTAAAATAATTATAAACAAAACAATATGAATACAAAAGTAATACAAAACCAAAACAAAATCAAAATAATATAAATACAATATTAATACAAAAACAAATCAAAAAGAATCCAATAATAACAGAGAAATATTAAAACAATATTAACATTTTCAACATATTAACAATACAAATGCAATGTATTTTGTGAAAAAAATACAATAACAAAGCAACACATTCCTATTTATTTCAACTCGAGTAAAAATTATTAAAAATGATCAAGGGATCCCCACGCCCGCAGCAGGTCTGCATAGTGAACCTTTAGGGACTCACAGGGATACACACAGTAGATCGAAAGTGACCAGAAGAAAAATGTGTGTCCCTGGTGCGGGCGTGTGTATCCCTGTATGTCCCACAACGTTCACTGTGCAGACCTGCTACGGGCTTGTGTATCCCTCGATCATTTTTATTCATTTTTACTCGGGAATTGAAATTTTTATCGCATGGGATTGATTACCTAAAAGCCAGGGGGCATGGGTTCAAACCCCAGGCAGACGGTGAATTTGTATTTAAATCTAGATTAGATTAGATATATTAGTATCGTTCAGAGTCTATATAGTTTATGATGCCGAAAAGACAAAAAAACATCATTGTGTGGTTTTATGAAGCCACGATGCAAGTGAAACTTTTTTTTTCGGATCGTAGGCGTTTAACTGAAAATTTTCGGAAAATTATTCAATTAAGGGTATTAAAATCGCGTTTTTTTAATAATTGGAAAATGGGAAATCAATAGAGAAATGTTAAAAACTGAGAACAATATTTATTTAGTAATTGAAGATTTGAATCATTTTAAATTATTTTATATTTTATCAATTTAAAAATTGAATAATTAAATCTCACAATTATTTTTTTATAATTCGTCAAATATATTAAATATTTTTTTTCAATTTTTTCGTTACGGCTTTGACGTCATGGCTTGTAGTGTCACGGACTTTGACGTCACGGCTTGTAACGCGACATGCTGAGAGAAGAGCGAAACAATTTGAGAGGATCAAATAAAAGTTTCACTTAAAAAAAAAAAACAATTTTATTCTGATGAATGAAATCTAGCCAGAATAGGTAAATGCCTTTCCAAGGTGTGATTGCATTTATTCCCGTAAAAACTCCGCTCTCGAGAAATGATTCTATAAATTTTACAATTATCAAATTCATTAATAAAGCTGTAAATTCTAAAAAAAAGAGAGAATCGCTACGTGATGAAAAAAATAATCTGCAGCGTAACCTTGAGGGAAGGGAAATCAAATGAACTCATCTCAAGTCGTTTCCACAATTGCAGGTTGGGGATCTAAGGATCTTCTTCGCTTCTCTCCTTTTTTTTTCTCTCCCCCTCCCCGCGAATGTTTCCGTTGTAATCTACCACCAGCACCACCCCCGCATTGAGTTAACATATGTAAAACAGTTAAAAATACCATCGAGGGTTTGAACTGAACCTCTGCGAAATTGTCAATCCATTTCAAATAAATATAAAACACAGAAGGGAATGAATGGATTTTACCCCCTGCGCTACAAACATTTCCTATTGCCTTGTGAAGGGTCTATTTAAACATTATCCCTCCCTCTCGAGTTATGTCTTGAGTAAGTGAATCCATTAAAATATAAATTGAGTTGGTTATTTGTTCCTTAGAACAATGAACAAAAAAGATTTGATCTTTTTATTATTTATTAAATCAATCAGTTATTGAGAAGTCAAGAGTAGGGCTGCGCAAAATTATCGATTATTCACCGATTATTTCCTTAAAAAATAATCAATTATTTTAGGGAATTATGTGTTTGTAAAGATGGGATGAAACTCGTATACTAAAATAAAAAATATAAATTAATTTGATTGATTCCTGGCACACAGGCATTCATAGAGAGAGTTTTTTCGGTGATGGCGAGACGAAAGAAACAAAGCGTCTCTGAATCTTACAAAAATGAATTACTTATTTACTTTAATTTAAATATCGACTGTACAGATGCTATGGAATTGTTTAACAATGATAATAATTTGATAAAACTTGCGAAAAGCAATAAAAAATATGTTTTTAAATAAAATGCTAAAGAAAAATAAATAATTATGTACTTTTTTTTCTTATCTTTAATCATTTGTATCCTTATTAGTTTGTATTTTTATTTATTTATAGTTTGTATTTTTATTTATTTGTAGTTTGTATTTTTATTTATTTGTAGTTTGTATTTTTATTTATTTGTATTCTTTATATTTTATCCTTATTTGTTGTAGTTTTATTTATTCATATTTTATATATTGTATCCGTAGTTGTTTGTAGCCTTATTTATTTCTTTGTAACTTTTATATTGTATCCTTATTTGTTTATAGTCATATTCATTTGTATTCTTACAAAAATTGTATGAAGGCTCTGCCATGTACTTCAATTGCAAAAAAATATATACAGCCTACAACTTATGGTTTGTAATTATTGATGAATACCATAACAAGAATTGTCTTTTTAAAAGACAAAAAAAAAAAAAAACTGTTAAAAGAAACGAACAAGTCTGAATAGATTTCAATTGTGTAATTTCTTTTTTTTTTTTTTTTGCCCTGAATCGATCCAAGATCGCGCCCTTTCTCTCTCTCTCTCTCTCTCTGCAGTCCTGACGTCACGTGCGACGTACGCAGCGATTACCGTGATTACTAGTTAAGAACTATGACGGTGTTCAGAGGAATAATTTCAACTTTAGGTGGAACAATTTCTAGCGGCGGCATTTTAATGAAATTATTAAAAGGATAATTGCCCTGGAATTTATGAATTGTTCCAACTAAACTATCATCCCAGCAGAGCACAGTTGTATATTTTAATTCCCATCTCTCCTTCTCAGATAGGGAGTAATTAAAATTAAAATCAATCATATATGCGAGGTGAATTACCATTTTATGTTATTGCTATAATTAACAATTATTCTCTATGAATAAAGAAATATTCGGGGGGCGGGGGGGGGGGTATTGACCTCCCATATTAAATTTTAAAACATACAAATGTTTATTTTACAATAAAATAAATTTTTTACTTTCTCTTATCTCCATATATGTTAATATATAGAGAGAAAGGATCTATGTCAAAAATTCAATGTCGAGATTTTGATGGATATACACGTTTTGAGGTCCCCTGAGTCCGAAAAAGTCGCGGCATGGTCTGTCTGTTCGGGTTCAATTTAAAGCATGAAGGAATTGAGCTAGGATGTTGAAATTTTATATTTAAGTTAGGCACCCCCCTAGGGCGTGAAAATAAGCTTTTTATCAAAATCGGCCAAAGAATACTACACTGAAAAAAAACCGACCTTGTAAAATTAAAGTGAAATCCTTTTAAAAATTTTCAACAAACCTTCCCATAAAATTAACAAATTTTCCTTTTATTTTTACAAGAAATCGCCTCAAGTTCTATTTGACAAAATCATACCGTAAAAATGAAAAAATTTCCTTTTATTTTTACAGGAAATTCCATCGAGTTCTAATTCAATAAGAAATCCTGTAAAATTGACAAGGTTTCATTTCATTTTTACAGTATAAACCTTTAAATTCTTATTTTCTAAGAAAAAGGCAACTCCCTCTCTACCTGCCTACGTACCCATTGCTTATTCTAACTCAAGCTCGTCATTCTGTCTTAGTAGACGGCATGACTAGCTTGAGTTAGAATAGGCGAATTTTCTCTTCCAGATATATTCTTTGAATATTTTTTGTGAAATCCGTGTTGATATCTTCTATCATATCATATACTTTTTTAATTTTGAAAAATATTTATACTTTTTTATTCATGGCACGTCTAACAAAATTTTCTCTGTGTCCTGTTTTTTATTTTAAATTTCGTAGATATTATGGCAAAAAAACCAAGGTACGTCTAAAAATATATTATGATTTTCTTTTAATATATTATTTATAATAAATTTTGTGCTTGACTTGCAGGACTTCAATGAAGACTATTTAAAATTATATCACATGCTAATCGAGTGGAATTTAGAAGATCTGTTTCATATATTAAAAGGTAAATATAATGTTATAAACAAAAAGTGAATTGTATCAAAATATTATATATTGTTTATACAAATTATTATTTTTTTTTTTTTTTTTTTTTTTGTAAAAAACTTTAATATTCTTTTTTTAGGCTGTCGGCCATTGACATGAGTGAAAAAAGGGTCCTTTCAAATAAAATTCCTTATTTCCAGTAGACAAAAGAAACGCATACAATAGAGACCCAAGGGGTTAATAGCTTCTGGCTCTCTTTACCAGTCTTACTTTACCTAGCCGACCAAGATGCGTCAACCAGTTAAAATAAAATATAAACAAATTTTTATTTTATTTTTTTTTTATTTGTCTCTTGGCATAAACAAATTTTGATGGAATTAAAAAACAAACTTTTTTTCAGAATTCATAATCGAAGATTCAGCATCTACAATTGAACAATTCATCATCTATGGTTCTGAAAATAACATTTCAATTGCTTTTTATATTTTAATATTGTTTCAAAAATATTAATTAATATTTATAAAATAACACATCTTGAAAATGGGTCATTCCACGTCAAATCAACCAAAAAAATAAAAAATTTTCACCCATAATCTCAGATTTTAATAAAACTTGGTATGTTTGTTCTATATATAGAGATAAGTAACAGCACCAAATTTCAATTTTTTATCTCACTTAGTTTTCGAGTTATGGCTCTTTAAAGTTTTGATTTTTTTCACCTTGCGCGGCTTGGCTAATGCCAAACAAAATGTGACATGGAAGAGAAAATAATTCCTCATTTGCTTATTTGACACCCAATCTTGATGAAATTTTTTTGGTATGTTCTTTAAACAATAAGGAATTAGAAAAAAAATATATCACGAATCTAAGTTAATCCTAAAATATAAAAAAAAATTCATATTGTTGATTTTTTTTTAGTTTTGAAAACGCAAACATGCTTTAGCGCTAAAGCCAATATCTCCAAAAGGGAATGAGATATTCAAGAAATTTTTTTTCCTAAATAATCTACATGAAATGGGCTTTAATTTAGTAAAATAAAATGTTTGTGTATTTTGTTCCCTCTATTTCTAAAGTCCATTGCAAGTTTCAATATATAGTTTTACATGTTAAAAAGGTTTCAAGGGCAAAATGAAAATATACATTTTAAAGAGCATCTAAAAAAGAATTGATTTATGAATTTTAATAAAAATCGTTGCAGGAAATTTTGAGAAAATTGGAAAAAACTGAAAAAGTACATCAGTAAAGTACTAGTACTTTTTGGCCGATTTTGTTCAAAAGCTTATTTTGAGTGTCCGGGAGGGTGCCTAACTTAAATATAAAATTTCAACCTCCTAGCTCAATCCTTTCATACTTTCAATTGAATTGATTGAATTTTCGTCTGTGTTCAGTTTTAAGCAGACACACACACACAGTGTCTATTTGAAATCATGAAAGAATTGAGCTAGGAGGTTGAAATTTTTATATTTAAGTTAGGTACCCTCCGGGACACTCAAAATAAGCTTTTGAACAAAAAATCGGCCAAAAAGTACTAGTACTTTACTGATGTACTTTTTCAGTTTTTTCCAATTTTCTCAAAATTTCCTGCAACGATTTTTATTAAAATTCATAAATCAATTCTTTTTTAGATGCTCTTTAAAATGTATATTTTCATTTTGCCCTTGAAACCTTTTTTAACATGTAAAACTATATATTGAAACTTGCAATGGACTTTAGAAATAGAGGGAACAAAATACACAAACATTTTATTTTACTAAATTAAAGCCCATTTCATGTAGATTATTTAGAAAAAAAAATTTCTTGAATATCTCATTCCCTTTTGGAGATATTGGCTTTAGCGCTAAAGCATGTTTGCGTTTTCAAAACTAAAAAAAAATCAACAATATGAATTTTTTTTTTATATTTTAGGATTAACTTAGATTCGTGATATATTTTTTTCTAATTCCTTATTGTTTAAAGAACATACCAAAAAAATTTCATCAAGATTGGGTGTCAAATAAGCAAATGAGAAATTATTTTCTCTTCCATGTCACATTTTGTTTGGCATTATTCAAGCCGCGCAAGGTGAAAAAATCAAAACTTTAAAGAGCCATAACTCGAAAACTAAGTGAGATAAAAAATTGAAATTTGGTGCTGTTACTTATCTCTATATATAGAACAAACATACCAAGTTTCATTAAAATCTGAGATTATGGGTGAAATGGCCTGGTTGAACTGACGTGGAATGACCCAAATACATTTCAAAAGTATTTATTTATATAATTTTGGTGTACATTACAACTGAGTTGTAATTTTTTTGTATTTAACTCCTAGAATAAAAAAACATTTTTTATGTTATAATTTTGTAAATTTAATTTTTTTTTTCACATTATTTTCTTTATCCAAAGCATTCCTTTAAAATTATAAGAATTCCTGTCAAATTGTTTTTGACAAAAAATCATTTTAAATTGAATTTATTTCAATCTACCACAGCTGGTCGGAACACAGGAGGATTTGGGCGTGTTGATTAATTAAAAAAAATTTTTAATTATTTTTTTAATACTGGTACATGTTTAATTTTTATCAGGTCAAACGTATGCATTATCTTTTTACGTTTGACCTGAGAAAAATTTAACATGTATTTAAAAAATGATTAAAAATTTATTTTAATTAATCGACACGCCAAAAACCTGTGTTCCGGCGAGTGTAGCTGTTGCAGATTGAAATAAATTCAAGGTAAAACCAGAATGAAATAAAAAATAATTTTAAAATTACAAGAAATTTAATAAATTTAGTTTTAATAAAATATCCTTTAAAAATTACGGGAAATCCTGTCAATTTCGTTTCAACAAAATTTCCTTTAAAATTTACGGGAAATCCTGTCAATTTCGTTTCAACAATTTTTCCTTTAAAATTTACAGGAAATACTGTCAACTTCGTTTTAACAAAAATTCCTTTTAAATTTAAAGGAAAAATGGTCAGTTTTTTTCAACAGGAAAACCTTTTGAAATTATAAGATGCACCTTCAATTTCGTTTTAACAAGGTATCCCATTGAATTGACGAGAAACCTCATTGACGCATTTTCATTACGGTTTCGGAATGAATTGAAGGGATTTCCATTGAATTTACAAGGTTTTTTTTTTCAGTGTAGTACTTTACTGATGTAGTTTTTCAGTTTTTTTCTTTCGATTTTCTACGATTTTAAAAATCAATTATTTTTTAGATGCTCTTTGAAATGTATATTCTCATTTTGCAATTGAAATCTTCTGAAGACCACTTTACTCTTGTACTCCATAGAAAAGATTGGAGAAATGGTTGCCATGGTAACAAAATATAAATATTTTCCCATACTTATAAATTTTACATCTTGAATTTTAATTAGGAACTGCTTTTGTTTTGCTTTGTTTTTGTATTAATTTTGCTTTTGTTTTGCTTTGTTTTTGTATTAATTTTGCTTTTGTTTTGCTTTGTTTTTGTATTAATTTTGCTTTTTTTTGTTATTGTATTAATTTTGTTTTTTTTTTTGTTATTGTATTAATTTTGCTTTCTTTTTGTTTTATATTGTATTAATTTTGTATGGTTTATGTCAATTTTTATGTATTTATTTTGTAGACGTTTTGGCCCAATGGCGCGTGGCTAAACGGGCGAAATAAAAAAAATTAGAAACCGATGCTCTCGGGCTTGGCGTAGTTGGTAGCGCGCCTACCTTGTATACCAAGGGTCGAGGATACCAAATGGCTTAAATAAGAATGCCTGGACCCCAATATATATTTATTCATAATAACAGTTATCGTAAAAGTCTTATGGGGCGTGAATGAGAAAAAAGTGTGAATGTTTAAAAAAAAAAAAAATAGGAACCGATCGAATATTCAGTTTCGGCCAAAAACCAGCCGAAACCTGATTCTTAAAAGATGGGATGAGCCTGGGACGCAAAAAAAAAGGTCAAATGATTTCCACGTGAGGGAGAAAAAAAATTTTCCGCAAGCCGGACAAGGGGCTATCTCACACATTCACTAGTAGCCCTTGGGCGTTTCCGCCTATCTCCACTTATTTTACAAACAGACAGATTAAGAGAAAATGAATTCAAATTCAAATTGCATTTTTATTTTTTAACCTCCATCCCCCACTCCGAAAAAAAAAAGAATCGAAATACAAATATGAGAGGAAGAAGGGAATATAAATATTTAAGTGCCAGGGAAATGAAGAAAGAGAATTTAAAAGAAGATGGAAAAAAAAGTGGTGGATGAAGTTAAAGAAAAAAAAAAAAGGAGAATGTGAATAATAAGTAGTATAAAATCTCAGCCTAGAGGGCTGATGAGAGAGCGCGAGAGAGAGAGAGAGAGAGGACTCAACTATAGCAGCAGTAGCAGCTCCTGAGTCGCATTCAAATCAACTGCCAAGTGTAAAAATCCAAAAAAAAAAAAAGAATCAACCCTCGGGACACCCCGCAACCCCACAAACTTGGTTAAAAATTTATCTAACGAATCAAATCGAAATCACTTGAGAGAGTGAGTGTTAGTTCGTTTGATATCAAAAAAAAGAAAAAAAACTCTTTTGATATAATAGATAGAAAAGAAAAAAAAAAATTCCACCCTCACGCCTTGCTTCAATAATTAATGCACTTTTAAAAGAAAAGCCGCAAAATTATATTAAGGATTATCAAAGAAACAATTTTTCTTCTTTCTTAAAAAGAAGCCACTTTAATAGGTGGTATTTCCTGAAGATTTCTTTGAAAAGAAATCAGAGGTTGGAGCTCGTCAAAAATAGTAGAACATATAGATTGGAGTTGGGAGGAATAAAACCAGCGTTGTCGAACACCTTTACGCTTTTATTTTAAGCAGACGTTTCGGTAACCATAACGGTTGCCATCTTCAGTGCCAATGAAAGCTACAATTAAAATTTTTTATGATGAGCTTTTAACATTTCTGCATTGAAAAATAATATATTAAACATTTTTTTTTTTTTTTTTTAAACATTCACACTTTTTTCTCATTCACACTACACTCACACACATTCACACTGTCTTTTCGGCAACTCAGGCCATATAAGACATTTACGATAACCGTTATTTATGAATTTATATATATTATCCAGGCATTTTTATTTAAGCCATTAAACATTGTTATTAACTTACTTTTCTAGCCCTCGGGGCTTGGCGTAGAGGTTAGCGTGGTAACCTCGTATACCAAACGTCGCGGGTTCGGACCCCAGGCAGTCCAATGATTTTATTTAAGCCACTTTGATACCAAATGGCTTAAATAAGAATGCCTGGACCCCAAATAAATAAATATTATATAAATACGAGTATCGTTAAAAGTCTTAAATGACCTAAGTTGCCGAAAAGACTGTGTGAATGTGAGTGTGAATGAAAAAAAAGTGTGAGTGTTTAAAAAAAATCTGGTGTGACTGGCGCACAGCACACAACTTTCTCTTACCCTTCGGTAAGAGAAAGTTGTGCACTGTGCTGGTCACACCAGATTTTTTGTGTCGAGATATATTTAGTTTCCGATAGCACCTTAGTTTCAAACTTGGATTTTAAATGTTGACTGCTTCAAATAAACTATTGTTATTTTTCAAAATTTTAATCTCATATTTGGACATTTTATACACAATATAGAATCGTAAATAAATACAAAATTTCATAAGAATTGGAAAAAAAAATTTTAAATGCCTAAAAAGTTCTAAAGGGGACCCCCTTTTGAATCGAAATTAACATACAAATCCCTATAGGAAATTAACATTGTTTCTATGCGAAGATAAGGTGGAAAGGGAATTTAAAAAGAGTAGAGAGAGACGATAATTGAAAGTGGGAGAGATATATATATATGTTTTCTTTGAAACAATTAAAACAGAAATAAAAAAAAATAAATGGGAATTTAAATAATAATTGATTTTTAATCTAATAAAAAGAAAAAGATTTAAATTCCGTTACCATGGCAACCATTTCTATCTTTCCTATGAAGAACAAGAGTAAAGTGGTCTTCAGAAGATTTCAACGGCAAAATGAGAATATACATTTTAAAGAGCATCTAAAAAATAATTGATTTTTGAATTTTAAAAAAATCCTTGGAGGGAATTTTGAGAAAATCGAAAAAAACTGAAAAAGTACATCAGTAAAGTACTAGTACTTTTTGGCCGATTTTGTTCAAAAGCTTATTTTGAGCGTGTGGGAAGGTACCTAAGTTAAATATAAAATTTCAATCCGGTAGCTCAATTCCTTCATGCTAAAAATCTGTCCACACATACAGACACACACACACACACACACAGACCAATTTGCGGGACCCACTTTTTTTGGACTCAGGGGACCTCAAAACATGTATATCCATCAAAATCTCGACATCGAATTTTTGACATGATCGTAATACTTTCTCTCCTATATATTTCATATATAGGCTAAGAGAAAGTAAAAAATACTTTTCTAAGGTGTCCCTGTCATATATGGTAATCTATATATATAATTCACTAATGTCCGTCTGTTTGTCTGTCCGTCTGTCTGTCACGCTCTATTTAGGCAACTTCCCGTTGGAATTTTGAAATGAAATTTTTTATACATAAAGAGGACTTTCTCGGGATTACAGGAAAATTATCTTCAACCCGAAATTCCCATAACTTGTAGAGTTATTAATTTTAAAGTTTTTTAAAGTTACGATTTCTCGCATAGGAAATGTATAGAGAAATATTTATGTATTCTTTTAATTTGTGTATTCCATGAATGTATACAAATCCTCAAGCAGGCACTGAATTGGAATAGTAATAATAATTTTCTTTTCATTTTTCACGCCGCAGGCGGGCCTAGAGCCAGCTGGCGGGGGGTCCAGGGGGCGAAGCCCCCCCTGTCTAGATGCAAAAGCGGGCGCCTCGGGTTCTCATAATTAAGAAAAGGCGAGGGTCCGCCGCAGGCGCGCCAGAGCCAGCTGGAAGGGGATCCAGGGGCGAAGCCCCCGCTGCTATGAAATGCAAAGGCGGGCGCCACGGGTTCTCATAATTAAGAAAAGGCGAGGGTCCGCCGCAGGCGCGCCAGAGCCAGCTGGAGGGGGGTCCAGGGGGGCGAAGCCCCCGGCTAGTTATACCAGAAAAAAACGACATACTACCTGTCACTTTTTGTCCAAGAAAGAAAACACAAGTTTCTTTTATTTTTTTATTATTTTTTTTTTTTTTTTTGAAAAAAAAACATTCACACTTTTTTCTCATTCACACTCACATTCACACACTCATTCACACAGTCTTTTCGGCAACTTAGGCCATTTAAGACTTTAAACAATATCCGTTAATGATTATTATACATATTGGGGTTCAGGCATTTCTATTTAAGCCATCTGGTATCCAAATGGCTTAAATAAAATCATCGGACTGCCTGGGTCCGAACCCGCGACGTTTAGCATAGGAGGTAGGCACGCTACCTACTATGCCACACCCAGGGGCTTCTTTTTATTTAATTATATTAATTTGGACTGCGTCCATCATTTTATCAAATTTATTTCATTACTTGCCGAGCGCTCCAGGCTGATGATTCCTATATTTTACAATATTACCAACAATGACAAAATCACCAAATTCTCAAATTTTTGACCCACTCTATTTTCCAAAATATAAAAAAAAAAAACCTCGAATACGGGTCTCTTTTTTCGATATAGGACCCGTAAAAAAGATTTCAGCCAAATCAAAAATATGTCGGTCAGAAAGTGTGAAAGAATTACCTATATACGTAAGAGAAAGTAAAAGAAAAGTTATCCTTACAAATTCTAGCTCCATCACATGTTACAGAGACAAATTTTCTTGATGATAATAAATAATTCATAGTCTATTGTCCCGCGCATAAAAGAAGCTCCTTAAAGGGTTTAATCTCCTCTTAATTATCGCCTTGCATTCTTCATTCCGTGTTGACATTAGAAATTAGCCATTTAAGACATTTTTAGAAAATAAAATCGACTACTTTTTCCTTCTATAATTTGGTAATAATAACGTTTATGGCGGTAATATCCGGGTATAGAGGAATAAGTAGCTTCAAGTTGGTTGACATGGTCGTAAACTTTGAGAGAGAGAGAGAGAGTGGCACCCTCCAGGGCGATCTTATCACCCCCACAGCTGAGAGAATGGGGTAGTGTGTCCAAGGAGAGAAGAAAGGGAAAAGGGTTAAATCCCTAAACGTAAATATTCAAAGTTGATCTCATCTGATAAAACGCAAGCCAAAGAGACTTAAATATTCATATGAATTGCGCTTGATTTCATTTAATTGAAAGGAATTTTATTAATTTTATCTAATCTTGAAAAATTAACTAAAAAAAAAAATTAGATCTTTGGAACCTTTCAGATGAGAAGGACGAAACGTCAGTCGTTAGGGGGCGGTAACAATGGCTTTGTTGTTTCATTTGATGGGTAAATGAGCAAATATTGTTTATTTGAGGATCGAATTCATATTTGATGATACAACGAGAGACACACGAAACAATCGATACTTTTGTTCCAATACTAGTACTTTTTTACTTTCTCTTACGTATATGTGTATATATAGAGAGAGAAAGTATTGGATTCATGTCAAAAGTTCGATGTCGAGATTCCATGAGCCCAAAAAAAAGTGGTTTTCGCGACATGGTCTGTCTGCGAACAAAATATCTCAAGAACTAAAACAGTTACGACTTTGAAATTTTATATTTAAATTAGGCTTCGACCCCGCCTCGCGCGAATAAGGTGATGATAGAAGAAGAAAGCCATTAACTTTAAAAGATAAAAGAACAAAGGTGGAAAGTTGATTCTTTTAATATTTAATGCATTTGGTTGATTTTCATTGATCTTTTAATAATAAATACTTTATAAATGTTATTATATATTATGTATCTTTTATAAAAGCATAAAAATATATAAATATAGGCCAGATAAAGGCTAATACTATATCGTCTGTTAGACTAGCCTGCCATCTATTGCAAGAATGCTGAACTAATTTGACAGTTGCTTTTTAAATAAATCATCTAAGCTTATTTTAAACATTTCTTAGTTAATATGTGATTAATAATAACAAGAAATTCATTTTTAAATTTAAACAAAATTAAAGATTATTGGGACAGATTGTTTTTTTGTATTTGCTTGATAACAAAAAGATTAATTACGATAATTTTTTAATACGTCATTAAAAAAATTATATCTCGATGTCCCAATAATCTCTTATGAATTTAATTCATTAAAAAAAAAAAACCGCATTGAAAAATTCCTTATAATAGTCTAGTTTTTTACTTTCTCTTACCTATGTATATATGTAATATATATATAGAGAGAAAGTATTGGATTCATGTAAAAAATTCGATGTCGAGATTTTGATGGATCTTCACGTTTTGAGGTCCCCTGAATCCAAAAAAGTGGTTTTCGCGACATGGTCTGTCTGTCTGTGTGTCTGTCTGTCTGTGAACAAAATATCTCAAGAACGAAAAGAACTAGGAGGTTGAAATTTTATATTTAAGTTAGACACCCCCATGGGACGTGACACGAAGCTTTTGAACAAAATCAGCCAAAGAGTACTAGTACTTTACTGATGCACTTTTTCAGTTTTTTTCGATTTTCTCAAAATTTGCTCCAACGATTTTTTTTTAAATTCAAAAATCAATTATTTTTTAGATGCTCTTTAAAATGTATATTCTCATTTTGTGATTGAAATCTTCTGAAGACCACTTTACTCTTGTACTCCATAGAAAAGATAGGAGAAATGGTTGCCATGGTATCAAAATATAAATATTTTCCCATACTTATAAATTTTACATCTTGAATTCAATTGTACCCTACTGTCGGAAACTAAATACATGTCGACACAAAAAATCTGGTGTGACAAGCACAGAACACAACTTTCGATTACCGAAGGTAAGAGTTTTACGGACTTACTTTTTGATGTTTCCTGGGCATTCTTATTAAAAACTAATTTTTGAGGGCTCACTCGTGTAGTGAGCTAGTGTAAAGAAAGTTGTGTGCTGTGCGCCAGTCACACCAGATTTTTTTTTTAAATACGTTTAGACGTCGCTCCTGAATTGAATTTCTTTTTTTTTTTTTTTTTATTACAAATTTTGACATTTTTACGGCACAAAATCGAATTTCAAATAATCCTTGAGACGAATAATGGTGAATAAATATATTTTTGAAAATGATTTGGCTGACCCTTTGATTAGCCATTCATTGAATTTGCAACATAGGCATTTTGGTCATTCGGGCTGCGTGCCGAGGAGTTGGCAAGTGTGATCCCGACTTGGTCCCCCAGTTGATCCCCTTGGAAGCCTAGGATTCTCATCTCCCCTCCCTCTCTTTCTAAGTAACTATCCTGTTTAATCCATACTCCTCGAGGATCGAATCGTTGATCATGTCTCTTTTAAAACTCGGATTAGAGGATGAATAAACAAAAACTCTCTCTTAATCAAAGGGATTAACACTGATAATGAAAAGTTTTCTCTTTAAAAAAAATTATTAAAGAGATCTAGCAATACAAGACAAAAATCTGGAGTGACTGGTCGTATCTTCGGTAATCGAAAGTTGTGTACTGTGCTTGTCACACCCAGGGCCGGATTTAAGAGTATACCGCCTATAGGCTAAAGTCCATTTGCCGCCCCCTCTATAGTTCATATTTGCTTAAGAAGCGACGTCTAAACGTACTTTAAAAAAAACTAGACTATTATAAGGAATTTTTCACTGCGGTTTTTAAATGAATTAAATTCATAAGAGATTATTTGGACATCGAGGTATAATCTGTATAACTTATTAAAAAATTATCGTAATTAATTTTTTTGTTATCAAGCAAATACCCAATAATAGGTCTCTATACTATTATACTTTATTTGTTTTAACATTTAATGTTTAATTAATATAAAATCAAAGTCATTCATTAAATGTTAAAATTAACCTTTAAGATCCCCAAAAAAGCTAAAAACAAAAAAAAAAAAAAGTACACAAACCCCTCAGGCCCAGGGGGGGGGCGCCCCACACAAAAAAAAAAGTAAGGAGGGGGGGGCCCCCCTAAAAAACCCCCCCCCCCCCCCCCCCTTCTGAGATAACAAACCCAAAAAAAACAAAAAACCCCCAGGCCGGGGGGGGGGCCCCCCCCCAAACACAAAAAGGGCCCAGGGGATTGACTCTTGGCAAATTTTTGAATTACTTGATTTTTGGGCATACTTTTTATGACACACAATGCCATCTTAGCGGGAAAAACATGCGTAACCACTTCGCTCCCGTAGCCCCTTAACGTCTGAAATACTTCATTTTAAATTTTGAATAAATTGCCAATCTGCCGCCCCTGAATTTGTTGCCGCTCAGCTTTCTTAGCCTATTTAGAAATACAGCCAGGTTCACACCAGATTTTTTGTGTCGGTAGATATTTAGTTGCCGACAGTACAGTACATCGAATTCAAGATATAAAATTTATAAGTATGGGAAAATATTTATATTTTGTCACCATGACAACCATTTCTTCTATCTTTTCTATCAAGTACAAGAGTAAAGTGGTCTTCAGATTATTCAATGGCAAAATTAGAATATACATTTTAAAGAGCATCTAAAAATAATTGATTTTTGAATTTTAAACAAAATCGTTGCGGCGAATTTTGAGAAAATTGAAAAAAAAAAAAAAAAAAAAACTGAAAAACTACATCAGTAAATACTCTTTGACCGTTTTGTTCAAAAGCTTATTTTCAAACCTGAGGGGTGTGCCTAACTTAAATATAAAATTTCAGCCTCCTAGCTCTTTTTGTTGTTCTTGTGCTTAAGGGTGTGAGTGTAGTCACTGCTCAAGGGATCCGAGACATAAGGAAGGAATTTAAACTACTTTTACTTTTAGGTTTTTTTTTTGTTAATATAAAAAAAAAGCGTGTTATTTTTCAAATTGTAAAATAATCCCCCATCGAACAATAAAATGTCGACACGGGAGATGCATATTTCGTCATCATTCATTCTCTGGTTGTATTGCAAGCAAATCCCTCATCATCACTTGTGGGGATCACCGAGAGTGTCACGTCCCAGTTAAATCTCCTGTCATTTTGCACACCTTCCAGAGAGGAGAGAGAGTCAAAAATATTCAACTCCATCGCCGCCACCCTTTGTCAGGGGGGATTACTTTTCCTTAGCGCCGTCGCTTCGACAGACAACAAAAAAAAAAAAAAATCCCATAAAGTCATAAGATATTTTTCACAAGATAAATTTTGACATGATAACAGACTTGAGAGTAGTGATTTGCATTTTTCATGGGCGTCCTTAAAAAAAGTCAACTTTGATGCAAGTTAAGAACTCGATTTATCGTTTGTGGACTTAATTTCATATTTATTTCGGTAAATTAGTTGTCAGGGAGGGGTGTGAGTGATTGGAATAAATTATAGACACTTTACAGTGTTAAGGGGGGCACGGGAGCGAAGGTGTTACGCATGTTTTTCCCGATAAGAGGGCGTAGTGTGTCATAAAAAGTATGCCCAAATATCAAGTAATTCAAAAATTTGCCAAGAGATGTCAGAATGGTAGCTAATAATATTTAATGCATTTGATTGATTTTCATTCATATTTTAACAATAAATAAATGTTATTATATATTATGTATCTTTTATAAAAGCATAAAAATATAAAATATAGTCTATTAGGGGATCGGCTGATAGACTAACTAGCCTACCAACTATTGCAAGAATGCCGAACTAATTTGACATTTGGTTTTTTAAATAAATCATCTAAGCTTATTTTAAAAATTTCTTAATTAATATGCGATTAATAATAACAATAAATTCATTTTTAAATTTAAACAAAATTAAAGATTATTGGGACAGATTGTTTTTTTGTATTTGCTTGATAACAAAAAAATTAATTACGATAATTTTTTAATAAGTCATTAAAAAAATTATAGCTCGATGTCCCAATAATCTCTTATGAATTTAATTCATTTAAAAAAAAAACGCATTGAAAAATTCCTTAATAGTTTAGTTTTTTTTTTAAAGTACGTTTAAACGTCGCTCCTGAACCCCCTTAAGTGTCAGTGGCCACGAAGGAGGTGATGCAAACAAGTATCAAAATTTTGTAAAAAAAAAAAAAACATTGGTGTCGAGAATATATCCATGAAAGGAGATTTGATGGTTATTTTTTTAAATGCTTACTATTATTTCCATATCAATTAATATTTTGAATCAATACTCTAAAATTCAGAAAACTTTATTTATTTTTTTTATATTCTTTAAAGAAGAATGATTTTTGGACGCTTATGGGACTTACACAATAGCTCTGTTATTTCAATCGTGACGTGGCATTTTCTCCCTCAATTGCAGGTTATTTGGAAAGCTGGATGGGCTATCTGAAAGAGGAGTATCTCCTCTAAAGTTTGCGCCCATAATCATCGCGCTAGGTCATTTGGTTGCGGAGATATTCAAGAAACAGTTTTATCATTTATCTGCTTCGCAATAAAAAAAAAAAATTTTCATCAAAAACGTGAACTCGACGGATTTGGACTCTATGACCAACCGTGAGTCCAATGGTGATAATTATTTCGAAACATGCGGTCCCCCCTAAAACCCCCCCTCAAAATTCGAGAAATCGCAATCAGCTCTGTTAATTAAATATCTAATTTCAGATTTAATTAGTGGGTCAGATTCAGAATTAAATTTGATTTTTGGACGCTTATGGGCTACACAATAGCTCTGTTATTTCAATCGTGACGTGGCATTTTCTCCCTCAATTGCAGGTTATTTGGAAAGCTGGATGGGCTATCAGAAAGAGCAGAATCTCCTCTAAAGTTTGCGCCCATAATCATCGCGCTAGGTCATTTGGTTGCGGAGATATTCAAGAAACAGTTTTATCATTTATCTGCTTCGCAATAAAAAAAAAATTTTCATCAAAAACGTGAACTCGACGGATTTGGACTCTATGACCAACCGTGAGTCCAATGGTGATAATTATTTCGAAACATGCGGTCCCCCCCTAAAACCCCCCTCAAAATTCGAGAAATCGCAATCAGCTCAGTTAATTAAATATCTAATTTCAGATTTAATTAGTGGGTCAGATTCAGAATTAAATTTGATTTTTGGACGCTTATGGGCTACACAATAGCTCTGTTATTTCAATCGTGACGTGGCATTTTCTCCCTCAATTGCAGGTTATTTGGAAAGCTGGATGGGCTATCAGAAAGAGCAGTATCTCCTCTAAAGTTTGCGCCCATAATCATCGCGCTAGGTCATTTGGTTGCGGAGATATTCAAGAAACAGTTTTATCATTTATCTGCTTCGCAATAAAAAAAAAAATTTTCATCAAAAACGTGAACTCGACGGATTTGGACTCTATGACCAACCGTGAGTCCAATGGTGATAATTATTTCGAAACATGCGGTCCCCCCTAAAACCCCCCCTCAAAATTCGAGAAATCGCAATCAGCTCAGTTAATTAAATATCTAATTTCAGATTTAATTAGTGGGTCAGATTCAGAATTAAATTTGATTTTTGGACGCTTATGGGCTACACAATAGCTCTGTTATTTCAATCGTGACGTGGCATTTTCTCCCTCATTTGCAGGTTATTTGGAAAGCTGAATAAGCTATCTGAAAGAGCAGAATCTCCTCTAAAGTTTGCGCCCATAATCATCGCGCTAGGTCATTTGGTTGCGGAGATATTCAAGAAACAGTTTTATCATTTATCTGCTTCGCAATAAAAAAAAAAAAATTTCATCAAAAACGTGAACTCGACGGATTTGGACTCTATGACCAACCGTGAGTCCAATGGTGATAATTATTTCGAAACATGCGGTCCCCCCTAAAACCCCCCCCTCAAAATTCGAGAAATCGCAATCAGCTCAGTTAATTAAATATCTAATTTCAGATTTAATTAGTGGGTCAGATTCAGAATTAAATTTGATTTTTGGACGCTTATGGGCTACACAATAGCTCTGTTATTTCAATCGTGACGTGGCATTTTCTCCCTCAATTGCAGGTTATTTGGAAAGCTGGATGGGCTATCAGAAAGAGCAGTATCTCCTCTAAAGTTTGCGCCCATAATCATCGCGCTAGGTCATTTGGTTGCGGAGATATTCAAGAAACAGTTTTATCATTTATCTGCTTCGCAATAAAAAAAAAATTTTCATCAAAAACGTGAACTCGACGGATTTGGACTCTATGACCAACCGTGAGTCCATTGGTGATAATTATTTCGAAACATGCGGTCCCCCCTAAAACCCCCCTCAAAATTCGAGAAATCGCAATCAGCTCAGTTAATTAAATATCTAATTTCAGATTTAATTAGTGGGTCAGATTCAGAATTAAATTTGATTTTTGGACGCTTATGGGCTACACAATAGCTCTGTTATTTCAATCGTGACGTGGCATTTTCTCCCTCAATTGCAGGTTATTTGGAAAGCTGGATAAGCTATCTGAAAGAGCAGAATCTCCTCTAAAGTTTGCGCCCATAATCATCGCGCTAGGTCATTTGGTTGCGGAGATATTTAAGAAACAGTTTTATCATTTATCTGTTCGCAATAAAAAAAAAAAAAATTTTCATCAAAAACGTGAACTCGACGGATTTGGACTCTATGACCAACCGTGAGTCCAATGGTGATAATTATTTCGAAACATTCGGTCCCCCCTAAAACCCCCCTCAAAATTCGAGAAATCGCAATTAGCTCAGTTAATTAAATATCTAATTTCAGATTTAATTAGTGGGTCAGATTCAGAATTAAATTTGATTTTTGGACGCTTATGGGCTACACAATAGCTCTGTTATTTCAATCGTGACGTGGCATTTTCTCCCTCAATTGCAGGTTATTTGGAAAGCTGGATGGGCTATCAGAAAGAGGAGTATCTCCTCTAAAGTTTGCGCCCATAATCATCGCGCTAGGTCATTTGGTTGCGGAGATATTCAAGAAACAGTTTTATCATTTATCTGCTTCGCAATAAAAAAAAAAATTTTCATCAAAAACGTGAACTCGACGTATTTGGACTCTATGACCAACCGTGAGTCCAATGGTGATAATTATTTCGAAACATGCGGTCACCCCTAAAACCCCCCTCAAAATTCGAGAAATCGCAATCAGCTCTGTTAATTAAATATCTAATTTCAGATTTAATTAGTGGGTCAGATTCAGAATTAAATTTGATTTTTGGGCGCTTATGGGCTACACAATAGCTCTGTTATTTCAATCGTGACGTAGCATTTTCTCCCTCAATTGCAGGTTATTTGGAAAGCTGGATGGGCTATCTGAAAGAGCAGAATCTCATCTAAACTTTGCGCCCATAATCATCGCGCTAGGTCATTTGGTTGCGGAGATATTCAAGAAACAGTTTTATCATTTATCTGCTTCGCAATAAAAAAAAAATTTTCATCAAAAACGTGAACTCGACGGATTTGGATTCTATGACCAACCGTGAGTCCAATGGTGATAATTATTTCGAAACATGCGGTCCACCCTAAAACCCCCCTCAAAATTCGAGAAATCGCAATCAGCTCAGTTAATTAAATATCTAATTTCAGATTTAATTAGTGGGTCAGATTCAGAATTAAATTTGATTTTTGGACGCTTATGGGCTACACAATAGCTCTGTTATTTCAATCGTGACGTCGCATTTTCTCCCTCAATTGCAGGTTATTTGGAAAGCTGGATGGGCTATCAGAAAGAGCAGTATCTCCTCTAAAGTTTGCGCCCATAATCATCGCGCTAGGTCATTTGGTTGCGGAGATATTCAAGAAACAGTTTTATCATTTATCTGCTTCGCAATAAAAAAAACATTTTCATCAAAAACGTGAACTCGACGGATTTGGACTCTATGGCCAACCGTGAGTCCAATGGTGATAATTTTTTCGAAACATGCGGTCCCCCCTAAAACCCCCCCCTCAAAATTCGAGAAATCGCAATCAGCTCAGTTAATTAAATATCTAATTTCAGATTTATTTAGTGGGTCAGATTCAGAATTAAATTTGATTTTTGGACGCTTATGGGCTACACAATAGCTCTGTTATTTCAATCGTGACGTGGCATTTTCTCCCTCATTTGCAGGTTATTTGGAAACCTGAATAAGCTATCTGAAAGAGCAGTATCTCCTCTAAAGTTTGCGCCCATAATCATCGCGCTAGGTCATTTGGTTGCGGAGATATTCAAGAAACAGTTTTATCATTTATCTGCTTCGCAATAAAAAAAAAAAAATTTTCATCAAAAACGTGAACTCGACGGATTTGGACTCTATGACCAACCGTGAGTCCATTGGTGATACTTATTTCGAAACATGCGGTCCCCCCTAAAACCCCCCCCTCAAAATTCGAGAAATCGCAATCAGCTCTGTTAATTAAATATCTAATTTCAGATTTAATTAGTGGGTCAGATTCAGAATTAAATTTGATTTTTGGACGCTTATGGGCTACACAATAGCTTTGTTATTTCAATCGTGACGTGGCATTTTCTCCCTCAATTGCAGGTTATTTGGAAAGCTGGATGGGCTATCAGAAAGAGCAGAATCTCCTCTAAAGTTTGCGCCCATAATCATCGCGCTAGGTCATTTGGTTGCGGAGATATTCAAGAAACAGTTTTATCATTTATCTGCTTCGCAATAAAAAAAAAAAATTTTCATCAAAAACGTGAACTCGACGGATTTGGACTCTATGACCAACCGTGAGTCCAATGGTGATAATTATTTCGAAACATGCGGTCCCCCCTAAAACCCCCCCTCAAAATTCGAGAAATCGCAATCAGCTCTGTTAATTAAATATCTAATTTCAGATTTAATTAGTGGGTCAGATTCAGAATTAAATTTGATTTTTGGACGCTTATAGGCTACACAATAGCTCTGTTATTTCAATCGTGACGTGGCATTTTCTCCCTCAATTGCAGGTTATTTGGAAAGCTGGATGGGCTATCTGAAAGAGCAGAATCTCATCTAAAGTTTGCGCTTCATAATCATCGCGCTAGGTCATTTAGTTGCGGAGATATTCAAGAAATAGTTTTATCATTTATCTGCTTCGCAATAAAAAAAAATTTTCATCAAAAACGTGAACTCGACGGATTTGGACTCTATGACCAACCGTGAGTCCAATGGTGATAATTATTTCGAAACATGCGGTCCCCCCCCTAAAACCCCCCCTCAAAATTCGAGAAATCGCAATCAGCTCAGTTAATTAAATATCTAATTTCAGATTTAATTAGTGGGTCAGATTCAGAATTAAATTTGATTTTTGGACGCTTATGGGCTACACAATAAGCCTCTGTTATTTCCAATCGTGACGTGGCATTTTCTCCCTCATTTGCAGGTCATTTGAAAGCTGGATAAGCTATCTAAAAGAGCAGAATCTCCTCTAAAGTTTGCGCCCAGAATCATCGCGCTAGGTCATTTGGTTGCGGAGATATTTAAGAAACAGTTTTATTATTTGAATCTGTTCGCAATAAAAAAAAATTTTCAGTCAAAAACGTGAACTCTGACGGATTTGGACTCAGTGACCAACCGTGAGTCCAATGGTGATAATTATTTCGAAACATTCGGTCCCCCCTAAAACCCCCCTCAAAATTCGAGAAATCGCAATTAGCTCAGTTAATTAAATATCT